>VZTJ01002935.1:270601-303597 GCA_013397795.1 Orthonyx spaldingii | reverse complement strand
CTGTGGGCGAGGACTACAACTCCCAGCGTGCCTTGCGGCCCGCGGGAGAGCACCGCCCCCCGGCCGGGGGTCGCAGCGCAGGCGACGCTGGCCTCGGGGACGGCGGGACCGGCCCCGGCTGAGGGTCCCGGCGGGTTCGGGGGGTCCCGCTGTGTCCCGGGGATCCCGTGGCTCCGGTCTCCGGCGCCGCCATTTGGGCAAGGCGGGTGCGTGGCCCTGAGCCCTCACGCGGAGGCTCCGTGCGCCCCTAAGCGTCCCCGCCGGCTCCCCTGGCAGGCGCCGCCGTGAGGGGATGGAGGATCCGGGCGTTCCCTACGAGGATCAGAGCCCGCGGCTGAGCCGGCCTGGGCAGAAGCCGCTCCTAATTACAGCCCTTAATGAGCTGGCGGCACATGAAGCGCAGGTGGGGCCGGCAGGGAGCTGCTCGGCACTGCGGGCGATGTGCAGCCGCGGCTCGGCGTGGGACGGCGGAGCGGGGCCGGGCCGCGCCCCTGCCCAGCCTCGGAGTCTGACCCAGCCCAAGGCCCGGCTCGCCGGGTTAAAGAAGCGACCTCAAACCCTCCCACCCCACGGAGATGAGAGCTGGGCGCAGTTCGTGCAGCGCCTGCCGCACTCTCCGGACTGGGCTGCTCCCTCCCGGAGCCGCGGGTGAAAAAGGGGAGGGGGTCCCAGATGTGAGCCAGCCCAGCTGGTCCAGCACACCCTGATGGGAAATCGGTGGTCGTTGTTCCAGCAAAAGCAGCATTATTGAAGCCAACAATCTTGGAGAGGGATTACTGGCTGCTAAGTGAAACAGGACAGCTGCCAAACAGGGAAAATGTTCTCTTTAGGCTGTTGGACCCTCCCCAAAGGGCACCTCAGGCTTTCTGGGCAGTCGAGGGCTGCTGAGATGATAATGTTCGTGAGACTGTAGGACCATGCAGGGACCGAAAACTGATGGAGAGCTTGGGCTTCCCTTAATCTCTCTATAAGATGTGACTGCTAGTCATAGCAACATATTTATTTGCAGACAGATCTTTTCTAGAGGCTGCAGACACAGTTCTGCCTCTGTTCTTTGGGGTGGGCCAGGGGAGGAGCAGCCCCATGCTGCCCGCACTCACAGATGGGACTCCTGGACTGGGGAAGCTGGGGGCTTGGTGCTCCCGCAGTGCCTGCGGAAAGCACAGAGCAGGGATCCCCAAAATCACAGGATCATGGAATATCCCGAGCTGGAAGGGGACCCACCAGGATCATCCAGTCCAACCGCTGGCCCTGCACGGGACATCCCCAGGAATCCCACCATGGCCAGTGGGGCTGCCCTGCCCATTGTAGAGCAAAACCTCTCAGGACCCAGTGGGAAAAGGGGGAATTTGGGCTTAAAAGAATCTGCTGGCTCCACCACGGTGGGCGTTTGCAGTAAGATCTGTCCCCAGCCACAGAGCGTTAGCTGCAGGGGGAGCTCGGGCCCTCGGGGATGTATCCGGACACCATTCAGTGGCTGCACTCTGGTGCCACGTGAGGTACCTCAGCTGTCCAGGCCCTGCCCCACAGGTGACATGAGACGTGGTGGATGTCTTCAACCCTGATCTCTTCAGCCTGATGGAACAACAGTCGGCTCCTCAAAGCACCTGAAACACACCCATGTGTGGGGAGTTGGGTTTGGCTCCTTTTGTTCTGCTCAGGGTTATTGATGAGTGTGAGCAGTGTGAGAGCACAGCAGAGGCGTCCCTGCAGTTTGTATGGTCTTCTACATCACAGCCACAGGGCACAGACCCCAGCTCTGGCATGACAGGGAGTTCCCGGCTGGAATTATGTCACCAGCTTGGCCCTCATTTATTTGGAGAATAAATGTATGAAGCAAACTTTGCCCAGTTAGAAAGTGATTTCAAGTAGTGGACTATTTCAGCGTGTTCACTTAGGAATTACAATTGTGGGAAGGTTTGAGTTGGAAGGAATGTTAAAGCTCTTCTCATCCTACCCCCTGCCATGGGCAGGGACACCTCCCACCAACCCAGGGTGCTCCAAGCCCCAGTGTCCAGCCTGGCCTTGGACACTGCCAGGGATCCAGGGGCAGCCACAGCTTCTCTGGGCACCCTGTGCCAGGGCCTCTCCACCCTCCCAGGGAAACATTCTTTCCCAATATCCCATCCATCCCTGCCCTCTGGCAGTGGGAAGCCATTCCCTGTGTCCTGTCCTTCCAGCCCTTGTCCTCAGTCCCTCTCCAGCTCTCCTGGAGCCCCTTTAGGCCCTGCAAGGGGCTCTGAGGTGTCCCTGGAGCCTTCTCTTCTCCAGGTGAGCACCCCCAGCTCTCTCAGCCTATCAGAAATTCAGTGAACTGGAATCCACATTCCCTAATTTTAGCTGGATAAACTGAGGCTCATAACTGGCAGTGGCCATTGCATCCACAAACAGCAGAGAAAGACAGAGGATTCCAGTTATTCCAGACAAATTCCTGTTCCTGTCATTGATGATAAAGGGGATCAAACACTATGTTGGTGCAGCACAGGCATCAATATTGCAGTGAGCTGCATTCCTGGGAAGGAAGGAATGCCGTGGCTGAAAGCCTGGCTAAAGGTGTGGGGAATGTCACCTGCTGCTCTTCCCTGAGCAAACCTCAGCACAGAAAACAGTCATTTTCAAGCACCGTAACTCCACACTGACTGATCCCCATCTTCTCTTCCACCTGCCATGCCTCCTAAAATGGCCATTCCATGGCTTTTCCTGGAGCTGGCTGGGCTGCCTGGGCCATGCCGAGCCTTTTTTGACCGTACAAACCTTGCTTTCCTCCGGCTGCAAAGATTCTCCCCCACCCACCACCGCTTCCCAAATGTGACAGAGAAGAGCTCTCCCCACACATGGACTGGCACAGCTGATCCACCCAGCCATGAATCAGTGTGTGTCAGCCCAGACACAGCTACAGATCTCCCTGTGAGCTCCCCTGGCACTGATTCCGAGCTGCTGTGCCATGGGATGCCCCAGAGGATGGGAGGTGGCCTGGAGCAGGCCCAGCTGGCCGAGCACAGGGACACACGCCCAGGGCTGGCAGGGACTGGAGGATGCACGGGGACATTTCCCACTGTGTTCTGGCAGTGCTGGAACCAGCAGCTCCTGCCTGAGGCACATCAGGTAAGAGGGAGGAAGGGTTTGCATGTTCCACATCCCAGGTTCTTCCAGTCCTCGTTTCCCAGGACACCAAGCTTGAATGAGCCTTCCCTCCGCCCTCAGCTCTGCTGTGACCTCCACTTCACCCTGGCAGGTGCCTCTTTCCTGGTACCTGCCCTCAGCCCTCCCAACTGCAGCCTGAGGAACCGGGAGGTCCTGATGGCTCTCAAAGGGCAAGACAGAAAGTCATACGATCCATCATTTCTTTGGGAGCAGATCTTCCTCTTTGTGCTGTTGCAATGGAAGGCTTTTTGCAGCAAGGCAGGTGCAAGCAAATGCAACCCTTGACTAAATATATAATGTATATATATTGTGTGAGGCTGGCGAGGCCCTGGCACAGGTTGCTGAGGGAAGCTGTGGGTGCCCCATCCCTGGAAATGTCCAAGGCCAGGCTGGATGGGGCTTGGAGCTAGATGGGATACTGAAAGGCGTCCCTGCCCATGGCAGGGAGTGGGACAATGTGAGTTTGAAGTCCGTTCAACCCAAAGCATTCCATGACTCTGATTATGTGTGTACCTAGCACTGATCAGGGATATGTTTTCAGGTGGTAGGGATCTCAAAGTTGTGCAGAAGATGTAGCCCTGTGTGTACAGATCTGTGTGTGCACCACTGAGGGCATTTGAGGGAACAATCTTGTACAACCCAGTAGAGGTTTCCTTTCATTGTCAAGAGAATGCATCATCCACGTTTTTGGTATGAGGGAAATTGGACTTGGTGACTTTGAGAGGTACAGGAATCCCCCAGGGAAGATCCAGACTGTATTTGTGGAGGCACATGGTGGTGGTAGAGGTCCAGCAGCTGTCAGCAGTGTGGGGTCTGACACCAGGCACGTGGCTTCTCCTGCTCGCCCAGCGCCACGTGCTGGCATCTGCAGTGGGACAGCTGAGGGGATGGAGATGAATGGTCCTGCTGCAGCCCTGCCAAGACAGGTTCAGCGTGCTCTCTTGTCTTTTTCGGTGTGGTTGTGACACTCAAGCCTCTCCATGCTGGAGGGAGAGATATCCATCCCCTCTACTCAGGGAGGATTATCTGTTCCAAAATCCCCAACTGATCCCAGGGCCCCACACCTGTCCTTGGGGCTGAATCTGTGGCCTAGAATGGCCCCCTGGCCCCACATCATAGGGATAGGGGGGATTGGGGTGTCTCTTGGGGTGCTGGAGCTATGGGAATGTCCGTGACACTCGGGGGGTACTAGGAATTCCCTGCAGTCCTGGGGGAATTCTCACCGAAGGAGGAGAGTTGTCAGCATTTCCTTGGGGGAATCTGAGAGTCCTGGGAATATCAGGACCTTCTTGAGGGAATCTAGGAGTTCTGGGAATACCAGGCATCCCCCTGGGTGTGTGGTGTCCCCAGGAGGTGTCACAGTCCCCAGTTCCTCACAAGCACTGCACAAGTGCAGGAGGACCTGGGGGATTTGGGGTACCCCAGCTATGGTCAGTGGGGTGGGGGTGTCAGGGGACACCAGGGAGGGGAGGCCTCCCCACGTCGCTGGCTGGGGGGGGGATGGGCTCACCTTGGGCACCCCTTGGGGCAGGGGCAGTGACAGGGACCCCCAGGGCCTCGGGAGGGACAGGTCTGATCCCCCTGTACCAACCCCAGCACCCCTATTGCCACTGCCACCCCTCAGCAGCCCCATCAATACCCAGCCTCCCCCTCGACTCTCTGCTTTCCCAGTGCTCCCCAACAGCCCCTGCTCACTCTCCAGCCCCCCCAGTTACCCCCAACCTTCCCCAGTGATGACCCAGAGGCTCCTCCTGCCCCACCACTTCATTCCCCAGCTGCTGTCCCACCCTGAGCCACTGTTTACCCGAGGAAAGAGAGGGATGTGGGTTTGGCGAGGGCCTGGAGTCCACGGCCTCCCTGATCTTCTTCGACTGCTGGACAGTTTTCCCCGTGTTTGCCATGGCCCTGATGGTTCAAGTCCCTGCCAGAGCTGTTATGAGGGCTCTGCTGTCTCCAAACACAGCACAGGGACTCTGGCCTGTCACCTGCTCCTTGCAAACATGGGCTGTGCTGGTCTCTCATGGGTCCATGAGGGGATCCTGTCACAGCCCCCAGATTACCCTCTGGATTGCTGGTTTAACCATTCCTACCCCCAAAGTAGCTACTAAAACACTTCAAATCATAGAATATGTCAATCTGGGAGGGATCCACAGGGATCACTGCCTCCAGCTCCCTGCTCTTTAAGAGACCAGTCTTCCCAGTACAAAGTGCCCCAGGTATGTGGGGGTTGGAAGAATCCTCCTCAGAAAGGGCTGAAGGCGGAGGAAAGAGTGGTAAAAAGAATTTTTGGCAGCAGTGCCTCTTCTGCCACCCTCCCTAGGCAGAGAGGTGGGATGACACAGGTGGAAGCTAAGTTTTCACTGGAAGTCTGTCAGAACTGGTTGGTAGAAAGCATTTGGTGGGGTGGGAGAGGAGAACATGAGTGTGTGAGGAGCTCAGATGACACTGCTCCTTGCAGCAGCCTGCTCCAAATCCCTGGGATCCAGAGGGTCTCTCTTGTCACCCCAAGGCCCACATTGCTGTCCTGCTGCCAGCTAACATTAAAAGGTGAGTAAGGGGGCTGGAGATCCCCAGGATCCAGCAATAATGAATTGACCTGGAAATGGTCTAAGGAGACAGTAAATGACAGAGGAGCTGACACAATGCAGAATAAAGACTCTTTTATAGAAGAGATAAAGCAGGTGCAGCTCTCGCTGTGTTCACCCAAGGAGGAAATCAGCTCCTGGCCATCAGTGGTGCCCATGGGGATCTTCTTTCAGTGGTGGCATGATCTCTCCAGTCTCTAAAATCCTGTCCCCCTGTGGGATGAGAGCGTGGTGAGCATTCCCTGTGGCATCCAGCCTCCCCCTGCACATCCCAGTCCTTCGGGGAAGCTGCAGCTGTCCCCAGTCCCAGGCAGGAGCCTCACCACAAATGACTCACAACACTCTCATTCACCCAGCACTCCCAGAACGCTGGAATAACATCACAGCAACATCACCTGGAGGCTGTACTTGCTTTACCCTTTGTTTTCACTACAGAACAGCAGCACACATTTTGAGCTTGTCTTGTTTTAAAAATTAGTTACAGCAGTGCATAACCCCCTCCAGCAGTGATCAGGGACTCCAAATCCACAGCCCAGAGCCCAAGGAGAGCCATGGAACCCCTCAAAGATCAATCTGCTGCCCCAGTGCCCCTTGTTCCAGCTCCAGGCACTGTCTTGGCCTGCTGAGCTGACCTAACTCAACTGGAAATTAGGCTGAAGACAGAGGCCAGCAGCTTGACCTTCAGCGTGTTGCTTTGTGGCTGTTTGGGATGGAATATTCTATAATTTTATTTTAGATAGAGCACAATTAAGAGGTATTATGCCAAAAATGGGCAGCAGTCACAAAAGGCAGAGCTGGTCTTCTGTGGGAATATTTGCCCTCTGACTTGTTACACCAATCAGTAACAACTCAGAGCAGCCTGAAAAGAGAATGTGACACTCTCTGCTTCATGAAAGTTGTCCCAAGTGGAGGTGACACAACTCTTTGGGGACACCTGAGTGTGAGGGACCTTCAGGAACAACTGGGACCAAGCCAGAACCAACATTCTCAGTGCTGACAACAAGGAGAAGCAGAGCCACTCCTGTGTGATTCCATGTGTTAATAATCACCAGGGCTTTGAACACCCATTCCCAAAGGGAATGTTTGTATTTCCCACCCAGGATGGGCAGCATCAGCCAGGTTCTGTCAGCCAGAGGAGGTAACACTGAAACAGGGACTGAGGATAAGATGCCAGTGGCCAAACCCACTGTCCCTGTGCTGCTGCAGGGCCAGGCTGCCCACAGGACCCTGCACATCCCTCGGGAAAGTCATCACCAGACATTTCTCAGGTGCTGCACAAATCTCCCCAAGAACCTCTTCCTGTTTGTGTGACAAAGCTGGGAGACAAGATAGGTGTTAAGAGACTTACTGGGAATATCCGTGGATTTGTCATAACCACACCGTGCGGCGATTTCTGGAAGTGGGGGGAGAAGAGGGAAAGGGTAAAGAGAACAGTGTGACTTGGAGGAAGCACAAAGGATTTCCAAAATGGGCACCACGACCCTTCCAGAACACAAACTGTGCTAAGCACAAGGCTCGTTAAACCTTTCACTGCTTAGGGAAATACCTAAGGCTACAGCAGTCACACCTGCAGGGAGGGCAGGGTTGGCCCTTTTCCTGCCCCACACCAGCAGCTGCCCTGCTTATTCCCAGGGTTGTTCCCACAGGACAGGATCAATTCAGACACAGCTTTTCTGCTCACAGCACAGGCAAATCTGGGTACTGCCCTAAATCATGGAATGGTTTGGGTTGGAAGGGACCTTAAACCTTCCAGCCCCTGCCATGGGCAGGGACACCTCCCACTGTCCCAGGCTACTCCAAGCCCCAATGTCCAGCCTGGCCTTGGACACTGCCAGGGATCCAGGGGCAGCCACAGTTTCTCTGGGCAGCCTGTGCCAGGGCCTCCCCACCCTCCCAGGGAACAATTCCTTCCCAATATCCCATCTATTCCTGCCCTCTGGCAGTGGGAAGCCATTCCCTGTGTCCTGTCCCTCCAGCCCTTGTCCCAAGTGCCTCTCCAGCTCTCCTGGAGCCCCTTTAGGCCCTGGAAGGGGCTCTGAGGTGTCCCTGGAGCCTTCTCTTCTCCAGGTGAGCACCCCCAGCTCTCCCAGCCTGGCTCCAGAGCAGAGGGGCTCCAGCCCTGGAGCAGCTCCGTGGCCTCCTCTGGACTCTCTCAGCAGCTCCACGTCCTTGTGCTGTTGGCCCCCGGGCTGGAGGCAGCTCTGCAGCTGGGGTCTGACAAGGGCGATTCTTTGTCATGAAATACCACAATAAATTTATATATAAGTGCTACCCCGGCAAGAAAACACAAGTGGTGAATAGGCCATGGGGAATAACCTTCATCTGCAACCGAATGCAAGCAGCATGTTCACATCCCCGGTGTGAGATCACTCCTCGCACCATCCCCCCCCGGCCCTGGGCTTTTCCAGCGTTTCCCCGTCCGTTCCCGGGCATTCCCTTTAACCCCCCCGGGCCCCGCTCGCACCTGGACGTGGTACTTCAGGTAGTAGGTGATGGCCCAGGCGGGGAGCAGCACCCGCAGCATGACGAAGCGGCCGGTCTGGTAGGCCTTGTACACCTGCGGGCACGGGGAGTCAGGCAGGGCCCCAGGGAAGGCCGCCGGGTGCCCGCGGCCCGCCGCTCACCTGCTGCCGCCAGAGATCGCCGGGCTGCACGAAGCGCTCCCAGAAGGCGGCCACGGGCCCGAGCTGCCGCGGCGGCAGGACGGGCTCCCGCGGGCTCAGCTCCTGGTCCCGCAGCCAGCGGCGCCGCAGGGCGCGGAGCTGCTGCACCCGCAGCCTCTCATCCTCCACAGAGCCGCCCATGGCGCCGGGCCCGGCCTGGCCCGCCCCGCTCCCGTCCGGTCCGGTACGGTCCGGTCCGCTCGGCCCCGCTCGGCTCGGTCCGCTCCCGCTCGGCCCCGCTCGGGCGCCGTGTCCTTCGCCGCGGCGCGCGGCAGTGACGTCACAGGGCGCGCGGCACGGTCGCGTGCAGCCAGGCCGCCATGGCGCTGCCGGGGCTGTGGCGGCTCCGCCGTGAGGAGAGAGCGGGACCGGGAGCGTCCGGCTGGGGAAAAACAGCTCAGGGTGACTTAACTGTGGCCTCTTCCTCTCCCTTCCGAAGGGAATTGACGGGAAAGACGGGACAAGTCTATCTGCCACAGCATAGAGGGACAGGACACAGGGAATGGCTTCCCACTGCCAGAGGGCAGGGATAGATGGGATATTGGGAAGGAATTGTTCCCTGTGAGGGTGGGGAGGCCCTGGCACAGGGTGCCCAGAGAAGCTGTGGCTGCGCGTGGATCCCTGGCAGTGTCCAAGGCCAGGCTGGACATTGGGGCTTGGAGCGCCCTGAGTTAGTGGAAGGTGTCCCTGCCGTGGCAGGGGTGGATGGGGTGGTGTCTGATGACCCTTCCCAGCCAAACCATTCCGTGATCCTGCACGGAAAATCCCGCTATGAAAAGCCAGTGCCCATAACGGAGACAGAGGAGTCCTGCAGCTTTATTCGAATAAAGGGAGAGAGTCCCCTGGGGCACAGCCCACGGCGTTTTCTCTCTCGGGATTTCAGAGGGCGCAGCCTCCTTTTTTCCCAAACTCCCGCACGTTGCCCTCTTCCTTTCCCCATTGCTGAGGTACAAGGAAGGTGCAGCCTTCCCGAACCACCTGCCACATATCCCCCCTCGAACCTGTCATTTTACCCCAAAGTTCGGAAGTTCAGGCTTGTGCAGACCCACTTGTCTGTCTCGGGATTCAGGCTGTCCGGGCTCTGTAACAAACCTGAGGCTGGAAGTTGGCAGAGACATTAAGACCCATTTCAAAGGCATTGACACCCATCCCCTCACCCATGGAATTGTTTGTAAAGACATCAGCACACATCTTTCCTATCAATCCCAATGATTCCATTATTCCAATATTCTGTGATTCTGCGTTTCCATGATCCCAATGATCCCATGATTTCATAATTCCAAATGTTTCCATGAGTCCATGATTTCATACTTCCACGATTCCAGTGATTCGGTGATTCCAATGTTTCCATGATTATTATGATCCCAGTGATTCCATGATCCAATGATTCCATGTTTCCATGATTGCAGTGTTCCCTGATCCCAATATTTCCCTGACCCCAATGATCCCAGTAATTCCATGATCTCAATACATCCCTGATCCCAATGATCCCAGTGTCCCCAATGTCCCCTAGTGTCCCCCAGTATTCCCAGTGTTCCCCAGTGTCCTCAGTATCCCCAATGTCCTCAATGTCCCCAGTGTTCCCAGTATTCCCAGTATCCCCAATGTCCTCAACGTCCCCAATGTCCCCAGTGTTCCCAGTATCCCCAGTGTCCCCAATATCCTCAATGTCCCCAGTATTCCCCCAATGTCCCCCACTGTTCCCCCAGTATCCCCAGTGTCCCCAGTATTCCCCCAGTGTCCCCAGTGTCCCCAGTATTCCCCCAGTGTCCCCAGTATTCCCCCAGTGTCCCCAGTGTCCCCAGTATTCCCCCAGTGTCCCCAGTGTCGCTGCCCGGGTCAGGCCCCGCCCGGGCCCGGCCGAGCAGGGGCGTGGCGCCCCCTGCCGGCCCGGGCAGCTCAGGCGGGCGAGCACCGGGCCCGTCCCCGAGGGTCCCGGGTTCGAGCCCCCGCTCGGACGTCCGCGGCTTCCACCCCCCGCTCAGGCGTTCCCTGCTTCCACCCCCGCTCAGGCGTTCCCGCTCCGAGCCCCGGCCGGGCGGTCCCGCTCCGCCCTCTGCGCGGCTCCTCCTCCGGGGCTGCGCCAGCCGCGGACGGGGACTCGCGGTCTGCCCATGGCCGAGGCGCGGCCGGGGCTGGCGCTGCGCTTCCAGCGCCGGTTCCTGGCGGCGCGGCCGCTGCGCTCGCTGCCGTGGCCGGTGCGGGGGGCCGGGAGGCGGGGATGAGGCACCGCGGCGTTGTTTTTCTATTTATCCTGTTTATTTATTTATTTCTCCTGTTGTAGGAACTCGAACAAAGCCTGCGGACGGCGCCGGACTCCGCGTTGCTCGCGGATATTCTGCACAAGGTGAGGGACAGCTCGGAGTCACCCCCGGTGCCACCAACGCGCGGTGCCAGCGCGTGTCCCAAAGCCGCCGGAATTGCTCAGAAATACAGAGGTCGGTGTCGCAGTGTTGTGTTGGGCCCTGCAGAACTGCAGATTTCCTTCTCTGCCTGGTATTTGGGTGTTCTTAGATCAAAATCGAGACCCGCGTGCCAGAGTTGTGGTGTGATGAATGGCACAGTCAGCGAGCCGCTCCTGGATATTCGGGGATAAGGGAATGGTGGTGCCGAAACGGTCCCTGGCGATGGGAGATAACAAATCAGGCAGCAAACCAAAAAGGAAGGAGGGAAGAAAAGAGCAAAAGGGGGAGAGTAAATTGGATTATTTCCACTCTGTCTTCCTCTTTACTCTTTTGAAAAATGAGATTTTTGTTACCACAAAAAGTAAGAAATTTGCGGCCACAGATCTGTAAACTCACAAACCAGTCAGAAATCATCCAGTTTCAATTTCTGGCTCAACATCACTTGCACAGACTAAATCCCCGTGCATTTCATGACACCCAGAGCCAATTAAAGGTCCTGCTCTGGCCCTGAGTGCCTTTCCTAAACCCTCCCCTGGGTAACTGGTTTCCATGGCTGCTCTCATTTTAGACAATTCTTCACCCTCTGTGTGTGAAATATCCCCCTTCGGCCAAGTACAGGAGACGCTTCCTGACTGAGCTCATCAAAAAGGTACCTCGTGCTTTTCACCTTATTTTTCACTTGTTTGTTTTTGGCTTTTTTTACTTGAAAATAGCTAATGTAATAACAAACCACAACATTCAGTGTAAATACAAGGTATTAAAATGGAGCTTAGAGTGCAACTGTTTTGTGTTCCATGGCCATGTGATGCCCAGAGCTGCCCTGTTCTCCTCCCCACAGCACGAATCCACAGCAGCTGAACCTCTGGATGAACTCTACGATGCACTGACAGATGTTTTAAAAGAAGAAGAATCTACTCACTGTTACAAAAACTACTTACTGGTAAACACTGTCACTGCACTGTTCTAAACCACATTTACTCACCCAAACTAAACAATAATTTGCTTTAAAAACACCCACCCTGAAGCCTGGAGTGCTTCCTACCTTTTTCCAGGTGCTACTATTGATTGTAAACTCTAAATCCGTGGTCTGTGCTGATCCCTGTTTGCCTTCTTGTGTCCTGCAGCCCACGGGGGACTGTGTGAGCCTCAGGGAGAGCACAGCGCTGATCTCCGGGGGCACCACGGGGCTCGTCACCTGGGAGGCTGCTCTGGGCCTGGCCCAGTGGGCCCTGGAGAACCCTGGGGTGTTCAGGGACAGGTACGGCCCCAGCAGGGCTGGAATCGTGGCGAAAGATGTCTTCAGTTGTGTGGGATCACAGGATGGTTTGGGTTGGAAGGGACCTTAAAGCCCAGTGCTACCCCCTGCCATGGGCAGGGACACCTTCCACTGTCCCAGGCTACTCCAAGCCCCAATGTCCAGCCTGGCCTTGGACACTGCCAGGGATCCAGGGGCAGCCACAGCTTCTCTGGGCACCCTGTGCCAGGGCCTCCCCACCCTCCCAGGGAACAATTCCTTCCCAACATCCCATCTATCCCTGCCCTCTGGCAGTGGGAAGCCATTCCCTGTGTCCTGTCCCTCCAGCCCTTGTCCCCAGGCCCTCTCCAGCTCTCCTGGAGCCCCTTTAGGCCCTGCAAGGGGCTCTGAGGTGTCCCTGGAGCCTTCTCTGGGTGAGCACCCCCAGCTCTCCCAGCCTGGCTCCAGAGCAGAGGGGCTCCAGCCCTCTGATACTGTGAGCTGCAAAACTGTAATTTAATAATAGAAATATTTAATAACAGACTATACACCCAAAACAACTGAAATTATACCCTTTTGCTGCTGAGTAATTGCAGCTCTTGTCTGTTCTGCAGCAGTCAAACTGTAACCCAGGAGAGGACCTGTCCTGATGTGGTTTAGGATCAAACCCTTGATGTGTGCAGTCTGAGCTGCTCAGTGAGGTCAGCTGAGCAGTTTTCAGTCACTTAACTAATGACCTTCCCTCTATGATGGGATTCACCAAGGGTTATCTACGTTAGGTGATCAGTGTGCAGCTCTGATCACATCAGCTCCACTTTATGTATAAGCAGTCAAGAGGAACAAGGACTTTTGAGGAAAGATAATTTAATAATAATTAAGCTCACAGGGGAAGGAACTGTGCTGCTCAGTGTCTGTTTCTCTCCACTGACTAAAAACTGGAGAACCAGCTCAGGTGGAAACAACTGTGCTGCAGATGGCTAAAGCCAGGTGGGAATGTCTCTCATCCCTGTGGTGGGAATGCTTTGTGCCTTACAGAAACCAGCATTTCAGCTAATTAGTTTTATGCTGACAGTTCCACCCTCAGCTATTCCCAGCTCTCCAGTTGCTTGGGACAAAGGTTAGATTGTGGATGGTTCACTCAAAAATTACTGTAATTATCTGGAACTGATTTTACCTTTAATTATATTTAGAATGTTTGATTTCCAGCTCAGTGCAGAGTCCTGACAGTACTTTTTACTCCGTTACCCTTCAGGACAATCCTGGAATTAGGGAGTGGGATTGGTTTCACTGGAATTGCCATCTGCAAGACCTGCCAGCCCCGGACATTCACGTTCAGTGACTGCCACCCCCGTGTTCTCAGACAGCTAGCAGAGAACATCTGCCTGAACGGCTTCAGCCCGGAGCCTGACGTGACCTGGGGCATCCAAACAGAGGCCCAAGGACAGGAGGTGGAAGGAGGGAACTGCCAAAGCCCAAAAGTGATTGTTGCTGAGCTTGACTGGGGCTCAGTGACAGAAAAACAACTGCTGGGCCTCAGAGCTGATGTTGTCATTGCAGCAGGTACCACACACACTCACGGGGTGCAGGGATGGGCAGGGCTCAGCAACCCTGGCAGCCTCTTGAGGAATAACAGAATAAAAAACCCACAACTACAGACCTTTTTGGACTTGTCTGTGTATAAATTTGGAGGGAGTTTTACACAAAATGTAATAATGGGAAATCTAGTGAGAGTAGAACGATGGAAGTGATACCTGGTGAGAGCAGAATGTCTCAGGTGTAGGTGTGACACCCTGATTTGGGGCTCTGCAAAGAAAAACCTGAGAATCCATGTGGAAAAATGACTTTGTCATCCAAGGTATCACAGGATGCAGTGGATGGGAATTCTGTAAAATGAAGTCACTGCATGGTACCCAATGCCAGTGATGCTGCTCGGTGCCCAAACCAGCCCCAGCTGGACTCTGAAGGCAAGAACTGAGGGGCATTGACATCTCTGTCCTGTTTGCTGTTACCCATTGCAGCAGGATGTGCCCTCATCACATTGCAGAAGGAGTACCTGCAGTGTGCACACACCTGGACACCTCTGTGGAGTAAACAACCCCCTCTGAGTATCAGCATTTTACCCCCTCGGTGCTCACTCAGACCTCTGACCACCATTTCTGCTCTCCAGGAAGTGACTCCAGATGAAAACTGCTGCAAGTCCTTGGCATCAGCCTCTAAACCTCTCATTTCTAACAAGGCCAGGTTTGTTTTGCCGAGGGCACCAACACTCAGTGGTTCTGCTGCCTCCCTTAGGATGGGCTTAAATAAAATATCTGACAATCCCTTTACAAAAAGGAGCACTGATTTTTAGTGATGAGGGCATAGCACATAAAATAACAATATTCTCCTGCACTGTGAAAATTGTATTTCTGCTTTGGAGTTTTTATTCTGGTTTTTGCTCAATTTTCAATAAATATTGTATGTTTCTCTGTTTTGTTTTTTTTTTTTTTTCAGATGTGGTGTACGATCCTGAGATAATTTTAGCCCTCATTGGGATGCTGCAGAAACTCTCCACCTCCAGAGCAGACAGAAAAGCTCCTGAGGTGTTCATTGCCTTCACAATCCGAAATCCAGACACGTATCAGCTGTTCCAGGCTGAGCTGGGTGGGTGCCTGTTCATCCAGGGTTCAGTAGTTCTGCCTTTTTGCCTCTTTCCCCATTACTTGTTCTGTGGTAGAGAGGAGCAGGAGCATTTGCTGCTGAGGAGCCTCATCCAGGAGGAGGATCTTACCCTAGAGCTGGATGTAAGAGCAGGAGCTTTTCCACTTGGATTGGATCAGGAGATTGGAACTCACCTTTAGGTGCATCCTGGCTATCACAGCTCACATCTGTAAGGGGTGATTTGTAAATCTGGTGCCAACAGGAAAGTAAAAAAAGGTTTAAGCTGAAAGGAGGGAGCTGTGCTGCACTGTGACAGTGGTAACAGCTGAGATGCAGCCTAAACCCTTTATCTTATCTCACCTGTTCCTTGAGGGTTAAAACCCCCAACTAGAGATTAAAACAGGGATTTGGGGATTTTTCTTCATATACACTTCTAAAGCCTGTCTTTTGTAGTATATTTATTGCTCAGCTGGTGTTCAGCAACTGGACCTGATGATCCTTGTGGGTTCCTTCAGCTCAGGCTATTCTGTGAAATTCTGGTTAATTCACAAAGTCACACTGAGTGTTCAGTGGAGGCATTAATGGGATTTTAAAAAACACTCATAAGCATTTGCCTGTAGATCACAGCATGCTAAAGATCTGTTCTTACAGAACTTGTCACGCAACTTTTGCTCTTCATTTTATTAAGCATAAATCTGATTCCCTGTGTTTCTCTTCACAGATAAAGTTGGGATCAGGTGGCAGATCATTCCAGCCCACAGCAGCTGTAATTTCCTCTATGATGTACAGCCAGATGTAACTATTCTACAGCTGTTTCTACAGGCTTAGCAAACAGAACTGGAATTTTGAGAGCAACAGGAGCTACCTCAGCCTTGTAACAAGATTATCCTGAATTCTGGAAACAAGAGATTCTGAGGATACAACTGTACACATGGACATGTGGCGTTCTTCCTTCCTGTAATTCCCAGCAGGGACCCGAGCCCGCTGCTGCCCTGGGAAGTGAGGGAACCTCAAGCAACAGAAACCAAAAAGCCCCAATAACACTTCACTGGGATTCTGTAGAACACAACAGAATTCAGGTGGGGTTTTTTTTTCCGTGTTTTAAGTATTGGGGACAACCTGCAGGATCACAGGATGAGGATCTCACACAGACAACGGAGCAAAACAATGTTTCAGAGTAAGAAATGGGTTTTGATACTCAAACCAGCTGTAATTGTCTACTCTGGTCTTCCACACTTGTCTGTATGTACTTGCAGTTTGGGTTATCTTTCAAATCCCCAATAAACAGTGACCAATCCCTGCAGCTGTGTCCCAGGATAGCTGTGCTGTAAGGGCAGGTCACAGCCCCTGTGGAAATCAGGTGCATCTTTACTCTGCAGTGATGCCACGTCAGAACTGATGTCCCTTTGTCTCACACAAGGACTGTCACTTCCAGAGTGGCTGTGGGATTCCCTCCCCTCAGGCTGGACTGGGAAGGAAACAGGAATCCCACTCCCCAGCAGTGCCCTGGGTGTCCTGCCAGGAGCAAGGACTGAGCTCCCCTGCTCTGAAACTCTCGATCATCCTTTAATCACTCTCATGTTGGGCAGCACTGGTCCTAAGCAGAAAAATCAAAGTGCTGCTCATTCTCCTCTTTTGATTTCCTTTTCTCTATTAAAAGCCATGTAAAAGGAAATGAAAAAAACTTCAGCCTCCTCCTTCCGTAGCAATGGAGAGAAAATTGATGAGACCTAACTTGAAACCTGAAGAATCTTCTTATTCTTCAAGCTAAAGGAGACCACGATCAAGCAGAAATAACCCCAGCCCAGGTTTTGGTTCCCTGTCCCAAGGCCTCAGAGGTGTTATTTCTAGAGCAAACACAAACTGCATCCCACATAGGAGCTCCTCTATCTCCCCTTACACAAAGTTCAAGCCAAATGTTCTGTACAGAGCTCATTTTGGATTTAAAAGTTCTGTTACAGGAAGATGAAACCTCTCTAAAGCTTTTGGCATTATTGTTTAATTAGGAGTGCCTAAATTTCCCTCCATGTGCACAGGAATGGCCAAACCCCCAGATGGGATTGTGACTGAAAACAGGAAGAAATCCACTAAAAAATTGGCAAATAAATCTTTATGGATCATTCTTCAATCAACAAGCTGGAGGTTTTGCCAAATTCCTGCAGTAAAGCAACTTGACTCTTTATTTCCACCTTTTCCCCTTTGACAAAAGCAGATACTCAATGGTTGCTCAGTTTAGAAGTGCTGGTGCAGAACCCACTGTCCTCACTTCCCACCCTGCAGCAGGAGCTCTGAGGAGCAGTAGACACAGCCCGGACCAAGCACATTTGCTGCTTCAGTGACTGACTTCTATTTTATCATCAAAATGGTGCTGAAAATAATCTCATAGGCATCAGGCTTGCATGTGAGTCATGAGCTTAATAAAAAGCTGGAGGCTGTACCTGAGTAAGCACTCACAAAGTGAAGTGCCTTTTGATTAAGTTATACATACTTTAGTCATATATTTGGGGTTTACTTTTCCCTTTTCTGTTCGTGTGTTCAAAGAGAGATAAATGTTACGTTCTTTCCCAAGGTAAATGGGCACATTCATTTCAGAGTCCAAGGAGAACACCCACTGCAGACTCTGCTCTCCTCTAAGGGCCCAGTAAAGCTGTCACACACCAGTGCTGTGCTCCCACACTCTGCACACACTGTCAAAAGGAAAAACAACTTGGAAACAAAATGGTTCTGTCTCAAT
Organism: Orthonyx spaldingii; assembly: GCA_013397795.1. Classification (NCBI taxonomy): domain Eukaryota; kingdom Metazoa; phylum Chordata; class Aves; order Passeriformes; family Orthonychidae; genus Orthonyx; species Orthonyx spaldingii. The sequence continues at coordinate 286,192 of VZTJ01002935.1, read as the reverse complement.
AAAACCATACAAGAGGATATTCAGTGCTTGGGCAATTAACTGGCAAATCACAGAATCATTTAGGTTGGAAAAGACCTCCAAAACCATTGAGTTGACCAGCTGAAATGAAGTAACTCAAATGAAAAGCATCTGCCATATGCCAAAAACCCATACCCACACCACCTACTGAAGTGCTGACTGTACAGGAGGTAAAGCTGGTAATGGTTTCTATCTGTATTCAAGGATTTCCCCAAAAAGGGACCTTCAAGCAGCACAGGTTCCCACACAACCAACAGCCTCAGCACCTGCAGCACCTCTTACCCACCCAGGAAGCTGAAATTGTAAAGGAAGAGTGTGAGAACCCCGTTCGAAGATGAAGGAGTTAGAAACTCTAAGTGCAGACAATACAAAGTGTTTATTCACTGTTTCCAAATCTCTGCAGCTGCAGGAATGTATCTGACCCCTCCTGCCCCCAGTCACCCCTGGTTCCCCAGCAGGGGAAGGACAGTCTGGTCCCAGCTCTGGTCCCAGCGCAGCTCCTGCGACGCTCGCAGGTTCTGTCGGAAGCTGTGAAGTTTCCCTTCCAGGGTAGGGAATTCCAGGAAAAGCATCTGTAATTTAAAAAGCAAAACCACAGAAAAATAACCATCATGTTCCATTTCAGGCTCATTCCAGCCTCCCCAGTGTCAACCCTCAGGTACAAGTGCAGTTCTGGGGTCTGGCCCCACAAAGACAGACCAAGGACAGTATCTGAAGTGGTTTTGCCACCTTCAGTCACATTTCAACAGAAGTGAGGCAAACAATGCTCACCAGGCCAAGCAGTGCCTTGTGAGAATGTAAAACACACAGGTGATGCTCAGATCTGACAAGGCTGCTCACACAGTAGCACCTCTGGGGTTATTTCTGGGGGGAAAGAAATCAGTCAGAGCCTTTACCTTCAGCTGTTCTGCGAGTTCCTTGGAGTCCCTGAATATCAGCCCGTTCTCATTGTGCTTCACCAGTTCATGTAAACTGTGAAAAAAGTCACAGAAGGAAAACTGAGGCAAAAGCAGCGAGTGGGACATTTGAGATGTTGCAGGGACATCCAAAGGGACCAAAACAGGGTGTCTGTGTCATTATGGTCCCAGGTGTCACCAGCTCTACACCTGACAAAATGGAATTAAACAGGAAGTTCTAAACAGTTAAAGACTTCTTCTCCTTTTTATGTCAGACTAAATCTACCACAACTGTACCCAGGGGCCCTCATTCTGTCTTTGTGCCACTCACTAAAAACCAGGGCAATAAGCTACCTTAACCCACAAGGAAAATCTGTCCATGATCCATCGTGAAATCTTCACAGAGAATTTATCTTCTTTTTTAAAGCTCCTGTTTTGCCAAAGAACCATAAATTCCAAGAAGGCCTATGCATACACTCAGCCATTCACTGAACAGATGTGTCTATGCAGAAGAAAGCATTTTAAAAATTAAATATATGAAAACAATGGATAACAGGGACTTTTTAAGGCAAGTGGTTGCATTAAATACTCCCAATTCTGTAGAAACTAGTATTAATTTTTAAACTGAAAACAACCTTGACTTCTATCTTATTGAATTTAAAAAATGACATAATACAGGGATCTCATTTAATTCCTGCAGCAGCTGCCCAACTCTGGCTTTGTAAGAATATTGTTTGATGTGATTCCCTTGAGCTGTAACAGAATATGCTCTTACCATTCAAAATATATTGCACACACAGGTAAACAGCAGCCAAACATATCCACCACCTTCATGGGCAAATCCAGACCACTGGAGGATTTATGGAGACACACCCCCAGGTCTGCTGAGCCTGGAAAACAAACACAGCAGAGTCTGAGCTCTCGGAAAGCAGCTCCTCTGGCCTCCTGCAAACCTTGATTTCTGTGCTGCTTTGGGTGGTGCAAGTGAGACCTTCAACTGCCCAGTCTGACACCATTTCAAGCAATCAGGGGAAAGAAAAAAAAGCACAGGATGTTTTGTGACTCAAATTAGTCATGTTTTAGAAAAGTAATAAGTGAGTGCATGTTAAATCCAAGGGCATTTTGAAGTTTTATCTATCTTAAAACAGCCTTTCTGCCTCTTAATCTGCTAAAAATGGGAAAGTAAAGGAAAAGCCCATCACAATCCAATTGGGATACAGTGCATGGCTCACTAGTGACCTCTCCCAGCTGAAGTCAGCTCAGAATAGAGGAATTTCAGTGTGATTTCACAGACATGATGTTCATTATTTCAAAAGGCTCAAATAAACAGTGTCTCACAGCCACACAAATTGTCAGGCTCTCACCCTGCAGAATGAAGATCACATTGAATACGTATCTTATTACTTCATTACTCCCACTTTATGCTGTTACAATGAAGATGCTGAGGGAATAACATTCCAATGACATGTTAATTTAGAATTTCAGCTACATTTGGTTGCTCAGCCAACAACTTTTGCATTTCCTTTACTGCAGTGGCCCTGAAAGTAAAGGAGAACATGCACCTGTATTTCAGCACAGCTGGAAGAAACAAAGAGTGCAAAGAACAGGCTGAAAGAGCAACACAGCTACTTCTTGGGAAAACAGGGAAAAGCTAGCGAGGGGAATTTAGCAACTTGGCTGCAATGAGTCAAATCCATGAATATCCTGTCACTAACCAGCAGCATTCCTGACTATGTCCTCCCAGCTTCTGTGCAGTCTGCAAATGTGCCAAGTTGTTTCCCACACCTCCTCAAGCCTATTCCATCATCCATTATTTACCAAGCAGAAGAGGGTAATCCTCAGCTTCCAGCCATGGAGTACAGATCTGGATATGCTTAAAGTGCAGCTTTTGGATCAGTCCATTGTAGTAATCTTTTAGAGGTCCTTTACCTGTTTAAAACAGAAAAAAATATTTTATCAAGATGACTGAAAACAGTGTGGTCTGTGAAACACAAGCTGCTGTTGGGTCAGGTGCACAAACAGGATACAGCACTTGTGGTATCCTCAAACAGACATGAAAACTCTTAAGTTCCCTTGAAAGCAATGTTCATCTGGACTTCTCTTATTCACTATTTCCATGAGTTTTCCATCAATGTAGAATCATGGAAGTTTCTAAGGTTGGAAAAGCCCTCTCAGATCAAGTCCAACTGTTCCCCAGCACTGCCAAGGCCACCACTGACCCATGCCCTGAGTGCCACATCCACAGGGCTTTAAATTCCCCCAGGGATGGGGCCTCCACCACTGCCCTGGGCAGCTGTGCCAGTGCCTGACCACCCTTCCCATGAAGAAATTTTCCCAATATCCAACCTGGACCTCCCCTGGCACAGCCTGAGGCTGCTTCCTCTGACATGCTTTTCCAGCATCATCTCAACATTGACCTTAAATTGTTTTTCATGCAGAGCTGGAGCAGACAGGGAGGCTCTTTAAAGATATGCCTTTAGTAGATGGTGCAATAATTGAGCTATAAATCACTGTTGTTATAACCAGACACAAAGGAAACAGTCCCTCCTCTCTCCCCACCAGCAGCAGAAGAGTCAGCACAGAACAAAAGTGACAATTAAACCTTCTGTTAGCACTGACAGAACTGTAACACAAACATTCTTACCTGTTATCACACACACTAAAGCTGGAAGCTTGGCTCCCTCCTTGATAAACCTCTCATAATCTGGAGGAGATAAAACATTGGTCAGAGCTGATAAAAACAAGGGTGCTTGGTTTAAGGGTGGTGACAATGCATGAATTACTGAGCTTCCTACTACAAACAATTTCCTTCCAAGCATGTATTAGTAACACAGCAGTAAATTCAGCAATGTTAACATTTACAAACTTCTACAGAAATAAATCAGGCTGTTTATGCACTATGCATAAAGTATTCCTTCGACTGCTCCCCAGTGAGGTCAATTTAGAATTGCAGCTGCAAAGTCTGCAAGATAAGACAAAGTATTCCCTCCCTTCCTATTAGCAGACACCTGTGGAGAGTTGGTGTAACAGCTCAGAAAATAAACCTGCAGTTTAGGAGCCAGTCAGAGATTTAATTCTCCCTGACAACTCCCTCTAATTGAATTCAGATCTTGCACTGCTGTATTTTAATTACTAATCCGAAATTACTGCTATTAATCAAATACAGCTGCATTTTCACCTGAATATAGAAGCACTGCTCTTTAACAAAACCCGTCTTTAGTGTCCAGAAGACCTCTTTGAAAAAGTGAGATCAATTCCTTCATACCAACCTTCTAAAGCTCTTAAAAGGACTGAGAAGTCTTCATCCTCTGAAAGAGAAGGCTTTATTAGTGACATTCATATTTCTAACATTTTAAAATTTTGTCTTCAAATAACAACTGAGGTTTTCCTCACCCTCATCTACACAATTTAAATACAGACCATGTACTCAAAAGTTAAGTACATAGTCTGTACTTAAAGATTACTTTTTACTAAAATGTACTATTAAAAATCCCTAGTTTATTTTCAGAAATAAAAGTCCATAACCACGCACAGGGTTTATTTATTTCCCTTGTTGGCAACATGACAGACAAATCAGCTACAGATATGGCACATCTTCAAAGCTATCAAGTTAAAACTGTCTAGTTTCTAAAACTGAGAATTGTGTAAAAACTGCCCTGATTATTCAAAGATAAAGACAATCCTGCCTACGGTCACTGGCAATGGATTTGTTTCCACTCTCTGTTCCCTTCTTCATACAGAGGGAAAAATGTACATCATTATGTAATAAACATTGTCAGAAATCATGGAATCACAAATTGGTTTGGGTTAGATGGGACCTTAAATCTCACCTCCTCCCAGCCCCCTGCCATGGGCAGAGACACCTTCCAGGGCAGGGTGCTTAATAAGGAGGAAATATTTGAGTTTCTTAATCTGTTTTACACCACCATGAAAGATAGTATGTCTAGAATGAAAGCTAAAAAAAAGAAGTAGGAAACCTATTTAATCATTCTTACAGCTGAGCTCTATAATAAAATATAACTTCTTAAAATTCATTCATTTGTAGCATTATAGAAGTTATGCAACGTCTAGTTGTGAAGACAAGACACAACTTGTTTTCAAATTCTTCCACGAAAACAAAGGACAAACATCACTTCAAGTGTGAGAAAGTCCAAACTGCCCTATTTTATATGAAAAATAAAACTGATTGCCAACCTGTCCAGCTGGTGCTGCTGATGAGAAGGGCTGGCCTGCCCCTGGCCTTCAGCACATTCCCACTTTTCCCGTCCCTCTCGGTGAAGGCCGATCCCTCAGCACCGGGACTGACAGCTCTGTACTATGGAAACACAACTTCCTGAGGATGAGCTACACACACAGCCAGCAACAGCAGGAACACTCTGCTCAACTGGCATCAATTTCCAGACATTTGGCTTCCGATTTGCTGCTCAACTTGTCTAGAAACAGTCATTGCATTACAGAAATACCAGGACAGGGCAGGCCATGTTTCCCTCTTTCCTGCTGCTATAGGCACAATTCCACTTTCCAACCAAATGTTTCTCTTCACAGGCTGAGCAGGCAGCCTCCCTTTCCACAGTCTGTCTCACTCTTAGCACAGCATGGAGGCCAACAGCACATTTATCCAATTAAACTCAGAACCTTCACATTCTGAGCTGGGCATTTCCAAAAAATCCCCACCGTGCACTGTGGATTTCGCTTGTTTTACAAGCATTGGTTTGGTGAAGTTAACTCATCTGCTACAGGTGACATCCTGCAGGCAGCCAGAGAGGAGTGTTTAACACTTGCACCAAGACCCTGAAGGCTCTCCACAGTAATTAAGGAAGGGATGCTATTAAGGAAGCATCCAACCACTGCAGTGTGGGTCAGTGGGAAGCAGACAATGTTCCACCCCAGACACTCATCACAGATTGCCTCAGTGCTTGTGCCAACTTATTTAAACACAAAACACCTCCACTACTTGTGTTACCACAGTTCAATCATTTCACTTCTTCTGGCCTCTCCTAGTGGCAATTAAGGCAATGCAGAGCCCCCTGTGCTTGCTGGGAGTCAGAACCTGTGAGCCCCACCACAAATATTTCTGGTAGCTTGAGTGCCACAACTCCATGTCCCTTGGCTAAGGACTGTCAGGGCAGCTGCCCTTGCACATACCGTGGTTTGAAAGGCTCATAGTCCTTGGCAAGTTTCATGTACAAATTGTGCTGGAGGTCTAATGGTGTTTCCTTAAAATAAGATGCTGGTTTGTCATACAACGTTACAGCCCTGGGAGGAAATAAATGTGCAGCTTAACTAAGATCCAGATGTAACAACATGCACATGGTACAGTGGCAGGCTGCAACACTGTCATCAGTAAGAAATTAACTAAATCAACACAGCAAAATAATTCATTTCTTTGATTCTTACAACTTCCTGTATTCCTGAAGTTTGCTGGAACACACCAAGGTGGGCACAAGTAACAAAGAACCCCTTTTTGTGTGCACATTCTAGGTGTGAAATGCACCTGTAAAAACTGCAGACAGCACTGTCCTGATTTTCAAACTTACTCCATAACTGCCCCTGAGCAACTCTGATCTTAAAGCCCTCTGATTGGGACAGACAAGCTGGCAGGCCAGACTAATTGCTCAAATCCCAGTGGTATCTGTCCCATTCTGACCCCACAGGCAGCCTGCAGCAAACTTCCACGGCTCCTGGACTGCCACCTCAGTCTGAGACACTAGTCAGACAGGGGTGTCAGTGTAGAAGGACCATGAAGATTCCTGAATGCCCACACTCCACTGGCTCACCACCAAACTGAGCTGACGTGTTTCAATGGTGATGGACAGGCTCAGGAGAGCTGCTCTTGTAAGATCCCTCTGAATCCTAAATCCTCAGGGGTTTGTTGTTTCATTTATTTAGCACACACACACTAAATTGTCTGAGGCACGTGACTTACTTTATCTTGAAATTCACCCAGAGATCTTTTCTCATGGCATCAGTGACACACAGGTTATAGTCAGACAAGCGCCCAAAAAGCTTTTCATACCTGACAAAAATTAAATGTCAGTCAGGAACCACAGGCAGGCAATTGTAGCAACTGTCCCCAGTGCCCATGCTTGGTAAAAGCAAAACAAAACCCAGAAAAACTCAGCTGCCCCCAGAACTGAAATTTGATTGCCAATTTTTGATGGACTCCTGCTCTCCAAAGCCCTTAAAGCCTTTAACTACACATAACCAATCATATTCAGCAAGGAGCTGTTTAAAGAAGAGTTGGAGTGGAAAGCAGCATTAGAGAACAAAAACCCCAGGACAGATAAAGAAATTCCAGTAACAAGATCAACATTTGCATATGCACGTTAAAGCAACCTGCCCACTTCATCCAACCCCCCTCCCACGTGTCCAGCACAGGCAGCTGCAGAACACAAACCAGTTTAACGCAGCAAAGCCCAGAAGTCCCTCCCTGTGCCAATTATACTCTCCCCACTGGTTTCCATCCTGAATTCCACCACGGCATGTCGTTTATAAAGAGCAGGAATGACTGTACAAACCATTCTGCAGTCAGGACGAGCGGGTGGCTCCTGCCGTGACTCAGGCTCATGATGCTGTACCCATAGTTGTGCCAATCAATGATGAGTTTGCTCCCCCAGAACAGTCCTGCCACCCAGGCAACAGCTATACTGGGTAAGCCTGGGGGATTCTGCTCAAAAACAAAGCAAAAATAGCACAAGACTGTGACCAAGGGACAAGCACAAAGCAACTACAGAAACAAAAAAATCAAATTGAAATTGCATCACTTTAAAGGAACTTCATGAACAGAGACTGTATTCACCTATGAACACTGGTAGATACTTCAAATTTAACCCTTCAAAAACTCCCTTCCAATAAACACACCAACACTTCCAGTAAGAGTTATCCTTTACTACGACCCATGACAATGAAGTTTGAAAGCACAACAATTAACAGGAAGAGAAAACTTGAGCTGTTAACAGAAAAATCAAAGTTTAGTGCCAAAAAATACCTGGATACAGGTTTACACCACTGATGATGCCAGTTCAGCTCCGAAAAAATTAGAACAATGTCTGAGACAGCTAAAAATGCCCTGTAATGTAGCACTATTTATTTTTATTGAAATTAGTCCCAACACAAAACACACCTGAAGAAGAATATAGGATGGCTGATCTATCCTCAGCAATGTGTACAGTAACTGCACTGACTGCACCAGGACCTTCAGGACATACTGGAAAAGCTTTGGACCCACTGCAAAGTGACAGAGAAACAGGTAAGAATATTAGAGCTCTCCCCACAGAAATATGAAAATCACGTGAAACACAACCAGCCAGCTCTGCAGAGACAGGGTCAAAATAACATGAAAATGGAAACCTGTTTAATAACTTTACCCACGACCTGGGTAAGTGATTCAATGCACCCTCAGCGAGCTTGGAGGTGGCACCAAGCTGGGTGAGAGTGCTGATCTGCTTGAGGGTAGAAAGGCTCTGCAGACAGATCTGGACAGGCTGGATCACTCCAAGGCAGACCCTGAGGGGCTGGATCATATCCAGGGAAGGGAACAGAGCTGGGAAGGGGCTGGAGCACCTGGAGCGGCTGAGGGAGCTGGGAAAGGGGCTCAGCCTGGAGAAAAGGAGGCTCAGGGGGGCCCTTGTGGCTCTGCACAACTCCCTGACAGGAGGGGGCGGCCGGGGGGGTCGGGCTCTGCTCCCAGGGAACAGGGACAGGAGGAGAGGGAACAGCCTCAAGCTGTGCCAGGGGAGGTTTAGGATGGATATTGGGAAAATCCCTTCATGGGAAGGGTGGTCAGGCACTGGCACAGCTGCCCAAGGTAGCGGTGGAGTCACCATCCCTGGGGGGATTTAAAAGTGGATGTGACACTTGGGGACAGGGGTCAGTGGTGGCCTTGGCAGTGCTGGGGGAATGGTTGAACTCAATGTTCTTAGAGGGCTTTTCCAACCTTTATGATTCTGTGGTTCTATTCTATTCTATGATCACTACAAAGCTAAGTAAACATCTCGTCATCCCTACAAATTCTCATCCTGTATTTTGTATGGAAAGAAATCATACAATCATGGAATGGTTTGGGTTGGAAGGGACCTTACGGCTCATCTCGTTCCACCCCCTGTCATGGGCAGGGACACCTTTCACTGTCCCAGGCTGTTCCACACCCCGCTGAGCCTGGCTTTGGACACTTTCAGGGACGGGACAGCCACAGCTTCTCTGGGCAACACGGGTAAACACAAGGTGGGGGAGGAAGAGGTAGAATGAAAATAATTTCTACATTTCACTCTGCATGGGAACAGCACCAATGTACCGGCAGGTGTTTAATTCCAGCGGCTCCTCCTTAACAGAGAAGAGAAGAGCGTGGAGCTGTGCGTGCGGCGGGGCTGGAGCCGTTCACGGTCCCACGCACCCCTGGCTCCCCTCTCCCTGCGCTCCGCTCCGCTCCCGGCCCGGCCCGCACGCACCTCGCAGCCCGCGCAGCTCCGCCACGGGCACCAGCCGGATGTTCTCGCTGCGCAGCACGTCCGGGTGCGGCCGGGTCTCTGCGGGGGAGAGCGCGGTCAGCGGCGCGGCCCCGCCCGGCCCCGCGGCCCCCCGGCCGCCCCTCACTCACGGAGGTAGCCCAGCAGAGCGACCTGGCGCCCGTGCCGAGCCAGCGCCAACGCGTGGTACTGCATCCGCGGGCTGCGGCCCAGGTCCCCCAGCACGGCCACGCACACCCGGCCCGCGCCGCCCGCCCGCCGCCGCCGCCGCCGCCGCCGCCACAGCAGCAGAAGCAGCAGAGCCGCCGCCACCGCGCCCGTCACCGCCGGCCACAGCCCCGGCCACGGCTGCGGCCATAATCCCAGCCCCGGCGCCGCCATCTTGAGCGCCGGCAAGGCGGGAAAGCTGCGCGGAGCACGCCCCCTGGCGGCGCGGAGGTGCCGCGCTCTGAGGGGACCCCGGAGAGGCGGCGGGATCGGGGCGATTACAGAGAGAGCGGTTAATTAATTACAGCAACAGAGAGGAGTTAATTAATTACAGCAACAGAGAGGGGTTAGTTAATTACAGCAGTACTGGACTCTTGTCCGCAGTGTGGGGTTTCCTGGTAAATTTTAGAGTATCTCGAAGTCAGGGGTGCAGCCCCATTACCATCCAATGTGTGTGCTTTCCTTTGGTTCGAATTCAGCTAAATTCTAACTAGATCTTCAATGGATCTGAGTTAATACTCTACATATTTCTGTTATATTCCTCAGCTTGTTCTCTCAATCCCTGATCCTAAATCCCTTCAACATCTGTGTTCCACTGGGTTCTCATACGTGTATGCAATAAACAATTTCCATCTGTTTTCAGCTTGGTTGGTGAAAATACAGAGCAAACAGAAGCCTCCTGACAGAAACATTTGCCATATTATCTTGGCATCATTGAAGTAACTGAATACCACGTTGAAAAAAAATCATTAAGGTGTGCAAAAGTTTAAAACTAAGTCAGTTGTACTGACCAAGAATCCAATAGGAGGTGTCACACAATGTAGAGAACAAGTGAAATTTCTTCACTACAAACAGGGATAAAGACACAAATGGAGGATGTTGGTGACCAGGGACAGGATCCCAGGGAATGGCTGGAGCTGTGTCAGGAAGGTTTAGGCTGGAGATCAGGGAAAGGTTCTTCCCCCAGAGGGTGCTGGGCACTGCCCAGGCTCCCCAGGGAATGGTCCCGGCCCCGAGGCTGCCAGAGCTCCAGGAGCGTTTGGACAGCGCTGCCAGGGAGGCACAGGGTGGGAGTGTTGGGGGTCTGTGCAGGGACAGGGGCTGGGCTGGATGATCCCTGTGGAACTCTTCCCACCCAGGACATTTCACATTTCCATGATTCTCTCTGCACACCATAGTGGCCTCCCATCTGAATGGGATCCTGCTATTCCAGTTAGGTTTCTTTGTCCCCTGTGACAAAGCCAGATGTCAGATGTTGCATTTCCAGTGTAACTCCCCATATTGCGCAGCAGCAAGTACGTGGTAACAGTGAAACCACTGTTCACTTCTAAAACCTATAACTAATTACAAGTGTAGGCAGACTGGTTCCACAACAAATTAAAGGCTGGAATGTTTGCTCAAAGATTTTGCTCAGTGTGCATCTTTTTCTACTGAGAAAGCATAGAATCATAAAATCTTCTGGGTGGGAAGGAATCCACAAGGATTATCCAGTCCAGTCCCTGGCCCTGCACAGACACCCCAACACTCCCACCCTGTGCATCCCTGGGAGCATTGCCCAAAGACTCCTGGAGCTCTGGCAGCCTCCGGGCCATGCCCATTCCCTGGGGACCCAAGGTTTCCTCAAGAAAAGCCCCACTGTCCCACAGCCCTGTCCTGCTTTTACACATCCACCCCCGCCGTGGCAGACTCACATCCATTCCAGTCTGTAGGAGGTCTGATCTTTTGGAAATCCCTCGTTTCAGTCCCTCCTATCTCACCTATCTCACAGCTCCTTGCTGTGCATCATTTTAATGCAAAATGCAAATTGCTTTTCTGTTTACCTCCTTGAATAAAGTGCAAATACCCTGGCTGCAATGGAATGAGGGACTGCTGGATTCTTGCAGGCTATCAGGCATAAAACCCCCAACTCCATACAGCTGTGTTTTCTGGCAAGTTATCAAACTACTTAAAATTACAAGTGTGTCAGGTTTATGGGTGCAGTGACTTGCAGTTTATGAAGGTTGCAGTTTATGAAGAGTTGCAATAAAAGTCCTTTTGACCTATGTAATCTTCAGAGCACTTAGCTGGAGAAAGATAAAGTGCACTCATCTCTTCTGGCTGAGGCTCTGAAAACAGGGATGCACTTGAGAGAAATGCATTTTCAGAGATTTCTGATCTTTGCCTGTAAAATTTTTCATATGAACAGCAGTTCTGTTTTAAAAAAGGCTTTTCCTGTCTCTTCTTCCCGACCATTTCAGAAAGTTTGGAAATGCTGTTTGCATTTACCCTAGAAATAGTCTATTTAAGCTCCATTCCCGGTCCTCCTGCCCTTGATGGACTGCTGTGAGTGCCATAAACAGAGACAGAGCAGCCAAAATCCCTCTCACAAATGGAACTTCACTCATCCCAGAAGTCTCCAATTCAAATATCTCGAGCAAATCTCATGACAATCTGCTGCTACTCTCGTTACTCTTGTTGCCACATGATATATGTAGTACAAACCCTTTAAAACCTGCATTTTTAAAAAAAATTTGCACTGAAAAATTAACATGGAATATCCCAGTAAGAAGTATTTGCACCAATCACACATGCACTGCAGGGTACAGGCTAACAGTGCTCACAAACTCAACATGACTCCAAAGGGCTCAGAGCACTGGCATCGTTCTGTATCATCATGGGATAAATTATGGACATTTTTAACAGCAAGGCAATCTGCTCCTTGTGTTTGTTCTCCTGTTTGCTCAATTTCTAAAGCACAACCCCTGCCACAGCAGAGATGAAAGGAGTTGGCTGCAGAATAACCTCAATTTGGAGGCAATTCCAGGTAGCCTCAAATGCCACTGCAGGTGGCCCAGCACGGAGCCCACGGCCTGGCCTGGTGTTGCTGGGACACTCCTGGGCTTTGGCCTGAAGATGAAAAGCCTGTGGTGTTTGAAGGTAGGACTGGCCCTAATGTTCCTCTAACAATCCCCATGCTCTAAAACATGAAATGAATGTTATTTTTTGGTACCTGCAGTGGCATGAACTGTACACCTGCTTTACCTCATCTAATGTGATCTGTTCCCCATAAACTCTTCACTAAGCCTTCCAGCCTTCCTCTCTGAAGGGAAAATGCCACAGGACCACAGCATCAAGGAATAGTTTGGGCTGAAAAGGACCTGGAATAGTTTGGGCTGAAATGATCATCTCGTTCCAACCCACTGCATGAAAAGACCCTTTTAATACTCCTTTCTCCTCATCCACTCCAAACTCTGCACCCTTCTAGCAGTTGCTGCCTTTTAACCTCACCAGCTGCTTTTTATCTGCTTTATTCATGTTCTTCTCACCCAAAAAATCCCTAAGGAAGGAGTGAAGGTAAAAGAAGTGACCTAGGAAAATTTTACACGACTTCCCAAAGACAGTTTCTCCTGAATGGTTTGTATTGGCTTAGACACTTTTTCAGGTAGGTACACATTTAGATTATAGAAATACATTTTTTATTTCCTCCCAGGGCATAGAAGAGGAAGGAGGGAGATAATCAGGAAAAACAAAGCCAGTGTATATGACTGATAACCATAGGCACATTCAAATTAGTAATTATTAGACAAGGTTTTTTCACAACATAAAATTTTCAAATTGCAGAAAAAGGATCATATACTTGCTAATTGTGTTCATGGCCAAATTTCAGAGCTGGGCTGAACTTCAGGCTGAGGACAGAGTTGGAATTAGTATTAAATATAGACATCAGCATGCACATTCCTCTCATAATATTCGCTTTGATAGCAGGAAAAAGTACTGCACTGGCTGACCTCCACTGAGCAGAAAAAACAGAGATATTCTGACTTAGAGCCTGACTTAGACTAAGACTGAAGATAGGGTTGGGGCTGTGTCTTCATACCAAAGCTGAGCTGCTGAGATTCATTCGTCCCGGTGTGGTCACAAGATGTTTTCCCAGCCCCTGCACACACATGTACTTTAGACCCTGCATTTTGGGGACATGAATGTGTTTATGACACGCCTGGAATGGAGCCTGGTTATCTTAAATAGCAGGGAGTTATCTCCATTAGTGGGGAAATCATGTGTCACTGCAAAACAAACACTGGAATTCTGGCAATGCCACCCTTTCCTCTTTGAACAGTTCTGGAAAAACAAGTCCCCTGTACTCCACTTATACTTTATATTAGTGAAGTGGAAGGAGCTGCTTTAGAGAGGAAAGTAAACTGCAAAGCAAATGCACTGTATGGAAAGGAGAGACTATTCCATTTTCAAATACTGCTTTGTTTTTCATTTCAGTTTGGAAGATGTTTCTGTTCCCTCTGGATTTCCAAAGGTGACTTTTGGCCCGTGTGTTCTACGCTGCACACTGTGATTCCAGACTCTGTGGTAAGCTATGGGAAAGACAGGGTGACTTTAGAAACGGGGTGGAAGCCTCCCGGTGGAACCCTTAGTACACCATGATCCCTGTGAAAAGGTGAAGGTATTGAGCAAAAGACCAAGCACAATCCTGAGTGAACTCCCAGAGCACTCTGCTCATGCTTTATGTAGAACTGAGTTTAGACCATGAAAACCACATTTAGGCCACCCTGGAGTTCCACTGGACAGCTTGTTTCCAGCTGGAAACACAAGCAGGACACCTGCAGTTCTCCATGGCTGAATGAAACTGGAGGCATAATAACCCATTAGCTAAGATCTTTTAATGCATTGACTTGTCCTAAGGGAGTTTTCTGGTTAATTTGTGACATAAAACTACATTTTCCCACCTGCAAGATACCTGAGACAGCAGCACATTTACCTGTGCCAGGTGCGCTTATCCTGGGGAAGCTGAGACATAACCCACTGCGATGGAGCTCAGGGTTCTCCTGCAGTACGGCCTTGAGTTTGTGGCTCCACAGCCCCGCTCCCCAAGGCACAGGGGTGATACCTGCCCTTGTGCCACAGCATTTGTGGAATCAAGGCCTGAAGAGAGCTGGGGAGGGACTGTGACAATGTGAGAGGACAAGGAGGATGGCTTCCCACTGCCAGAGGCAGGGTTAGATGGGATATTGGGAAGGAATTGTTCCCTGTGAGGGTGGGGAGGCCCTGGCACAGGGTGCCCAGAGAAGCTGTGGCTGCCCCTGGATCCCTGGCAGTGTCCAAGGACAGGTTGGACATTGCGGCTTGGAGCAGCCTGGGACAGTGGGAGGTGTCCCTGCCCATGGCAGGGGGTGGAACTGAATGACCTTTGAGGTCCCTTCCAACCCAAATTATTCCATGATTTTATGATCTACTTTGTAAAAATCATGTATTTGACCTGGACATTTCTCGAAAGAGAAATTTCCCAGGTTTGTAAACTATGGCTCATTTTCACCCTAACTCCATTAGCCACGGCGTACCACAGGATCGAGCAACTCAAGTCAGATTTAGGAAAACTGTCCCGGGCTATTCCCGGGCCATGTCCCTATGGCAGCATGGTCCCGGGTTATTCCCAGGCTATTCTTGGGCTGTGTTGCTATCCCGGCTTATTCCTGGGCTATTCCCGGGCCACGTCCCTATGGCAGCGCGGTCCTGGGTTATTCCCGGGCTATTCCCAGGCCATGTCCCTCTGGCAGCGTGGTCCTGGGTTATTCCCGGGCCGTATCGCTATCCCGGGTCATTCTCGGGTTATTCCCGGGCCACGTCCCTATGGCAGCGCTGTCCCGGGTTATTCCCGGGCTATTCCCGGGCTATTCCCGGGCTGTTCCCGGGCCGTGTCCCTATGGCAGCGCTGTCCCGGGCTATTCCCGGGCTATTCCCGGGCTGTTCCCGGGCCGTGTCCCTATGGCAGCACTGTCCCGGGCTATTCCCGGGCTATTCCCGGGCTGTTCCCGGGCTGTTCCCGGGCCGTGTCCCTATAGCAGCGCTGTCCCGGGCTATTCCCGGGCTGTTCCCGGGCCGTGTCCCTATGGCAGCGCTGTCCCGGGCTATTCCCAGGCTATTCCCGGGCTATTCCCAGGCTATTCCCGGGCTGTTCCCGGGCCGTGTCCCTATGGCAGCACTGTCCCGGGCTATTCCCGGGCTATTCCCGGGCT
>VZTJ01002935.1:237069-270280 GCA_013397795.1 Orthonyx spaldingii | reverse complement strand
GCGAGCGGGGGTCGGCACGGTCCTGGCGGCCGCGCTGGCGGTGCTCGGCTCGCTGCAGGCGGCCCGCGGCGCCGGGTGAGTGTCTGGGCGCCGCCTGTCCCAGGGCGGGGCCCTGCCCGGCTCCCGGGGCTCCCGGTGCCCTGAGGCCGGGCTGGTGGAGCGGGTGCTGAGCGGGACGGCCGCCCCTGAACCGCGCCCTTTCACACCGGGGACGCGGGGGACGCGGGCCCGGGGTGTCAGCGAGGCCGTGCCCACCCCGAGCTGCGCCGCTCTCGTCACCCCGCGTTTGCGGCCTTGGGACAACCGGGTGTTGTCGTTGCAGGAGCCCCCCCAGCGAGCTTCTGCTGCAGCCCTACCACCCCCGGCAGCACGGCCCTCGGCACGGCCACAGGCACGTCAGGGACTGCCAGCCCCTCAAGTACGGCAACGTCACGCACGAAGCGTGGCCCGGCGACAACAGCACGGCCGGCCCGGTGGCTGTCACCAGAACGTTTGTCTCGTACATCCCCCCGGAGGGCAGCGACCGCAAGGTGATCTATGGCCACTTCACTTTCGTGAGGAACCCCCTGAGGACCTTCTCCGTGCTGGAGCCGGGCGGTGCCGGCGGCTGCCTGGCTCGACGCAGAGCCCCCGTGGAGGAGACTGCAAAGCTCGGGAAGTGTCTGGTGGCCCAGAACGGCGGATACTTTAACATGGAAACGGGAGAGTGCCTTGGGAATGTTGTGAGTGATGGAAAGCTGATCAGAAACTCAGGAGGTCTCCAAAACGCTCAGTTTGGCATCCGGAAGGATGGCACCATGGTGTTCGGGTAAGAGCTGGGGGCTGTTTGGAGGAAGCTCATCCCAGCACTGCCTCCTTGCCCTCCCCAGTCAGAGCAGAAGCTCACTTTGAATGCTGAGGCTAGGGATGTTCTAGCTGTACCTCATGGAGTACATCACAGACATCTCTCTCTGTGGCCCTTGGCTCATGTCCTAGGGTGAAGAGAAGCTGAATAAGTTGTGACCTCCAGCTGCTTGGGTTCCGGTGTCTCCTCTCCCAGCTTGCAGCAGGGACACTGGGCGGGAGTAGAAGTGAGAGAGGGCTCTGTTCACTGCAGAGGAGATGCAGAGTGCAGTGTGTGTGCTCTGGCTGCAGGACAGAAGGGCTGGGCTTGGAAGGGAGTTCAGGAGGTGCCTCATCCAGTGCCCTCCTCAGGACAGGTTGGATGGAGCAGACTGGGCTGCTCAGGGCCGTGTCTGGTTGGATTCTGAACATCTCCAAGGATGGAGACTCCACATTCTCTCTGGGCAAACCTGTGATTGCCCATATTGACACTTTATTGGAACACTTGTAGGATGGTGACTCCACTACTGCCCTGGGCAGCTGTGCCAGTGCCTGACCACCCTTCCCATGAAGGAATTCTTCCAGTATCCAACCTAAACCTCCCCTGGCACAGCTTGAGGCCATTTCCCCTGGTCCCGTCCCTGTTCCCTGGGAGCAGAGCCCGACCCCCTCGGCTGCCCCCTCCTGTCAGGGAATTGTGCAGAGCCAGAAGGTCCCCCCTGAGCCTCCTTTTCTCCAGGCTGAGCCCCTTTCCCAGCTCCCTCAGCCGCTCCTGGTGCTCTAGCCCCTTTCCCAACTCTGTTCCCTTCCCTGGACATGCTCCAGCCCCTCAATGTCCTTCCTGTCATGAGAGGCCCAGAACTGACCCCAGGGCTGGAGGTGCCTCAGCAGTGCCAGCACAGGGGATGGTCACTGCCCTGGCAGTGCTGGCCACACCATGGCTGGTCCAGGCCAGGTGTCACTGGCCTTGTTGCCCCCCTGGGCATGTGACACTCCCCAAGCAACTGCAGCCAGAAGCTCCGAGCACCCTCTCCTGAGGAATATTTGACTGAGGGACTGCAGTGCTCCCTGGAGTGAAAGGCCTCCAGGAACTGCCCTTCCCCAACAGCAGCAGGATCCTAAAGGTCCCGGAAGGGTTCCCAGGATCCTTCTGGTGGTCTGAGAAGATGCAGCAGCAGCCTGGAAGCTGCATTCTGCACCCTTCTGGTAGCTCACCCCCAGGCCTCAGCAAGGGTCCCTGCAAAGCCACACCGAGTGTGCCAGCCAGGGCTTTGTCCTGCAGCTGTTCTCTGACAGCCCTGAGCACCACAGCCTTGGTTTGTGTGAGGGAGGGACTGGGTGTGTCAGTGACTGTCCCTTTAGTGAGGGGTCTTCTGCAGAGGGCACCAACAGCAATTTCAGGGTCACTGTTGAGTCCTTAACCTCAGCCCTGCCCTGCTGCTCCCCAGCTCTGGCAGGATGTCCCTGTCAAATGGAGTTATTGTGGTACTTGGTGGCTCTGTGCCTTCCAAACCATGACCAGAAAAACAGTTTGGGTGTAAATAATTTAGGCTGTCAGGACAGTGGGGAAGGTTGTTCACAACTTCTGTCTTTGACCTTGCATCAGGACCACCAGGACACAGCACAGGGCATGCTGTTACCCCACCCTGCAAAGCTGCTGCCTCTCCCTGGGCTGACAGTGGGTGATCCCAGGCTTTAAAAGCTGTCAGCCCCTGCCCAAGCTGTTGTGTAGTTTGGTCTGTTTTCAGCCATGTTCATGTTGTCTTCGTGTTCCTTTCCCATGGGGAAAGGGAATTCTTCTTTCATGTTTTCCGTTCAGATATTTGCAATTACACTTTTCTACACAGCACAAAGCTTTGTTTGCCCACAGTCACGGATACCAAACAACTGAAAGTTGAGCATCTAGCTCCCACAAGACATCAACAAAGTCACCTTTAAACCCAAAGCCTCTGGCAGAGCACAGCTGTCCAGCCCCTGCTCCTGTCCTCTCCTCTCAGCTGCAAACATCCCCAGCACCAGGCTCCTGTGAGGCAGGTGTTGCTCACCACCCTAATTCAGGAGAGAGCAATGTCCCTTGGGAAGCACCCCGTGGTGACACACAGCACTGGAGCATGGAGGTGGCAGCTGAACAATCCCTTTGCTGTCTGGAGGAGCAGAGGAACCTCCTTCCCAGCTGGAAGGAGCAGGTAGCACCCAGTGCAGCTGCGGGCAGGCTGGATGCTGTAGCTCCAAATGCTCTCCAAAGCTGTTTGGTGTCACATTTTTGGAGAATAGAAGCTGACAGGCAGCAAGATGTTACAGCTGCTTCCACAGATCCCTGAGTATTTGGCAGTGGCTCTGTCCTTGTGTTCTGCCAGATGCTCTCTGCTCTTGCTACCCTGGCTTAGATGCACTGGCCACATTGCTGGCAGCAGTTGTTTCAGGCACAGTGGCCTGGGACCATCATCATCTGTGGGTCTGTGCAGAAGAGCAGAGAACAGGGGCTACTGTGGCTGCTAAAGTGATGTTTCACTCTGCCTGGCCCCTGGTTTTGGTTGTAGCTATCCTTCATTCCCTTCTGCTCCCCTTCTCCCTGCTTCAGGAGCCTGCTGGCAGCAGGAGAGGCTTTAACGTGACATGCTGTGACTGGGGTAACCCCTCCTGCCCTCTTTTCCTAGGTACCTGTCTGAGGAAGATGTCTTGGATCAATCAAACCCTTTTGTGCAGCTGGTGAGTGGGGTGGTGTGGCTGCTGAGAGATGGAGAGGTGTACATCAACCAGAGCCGTGCGGCCGAGTGTGGTGACACCCAAACCACAGGTAAATAAACACTGTGGGGCTTCAGCCTGGCCATGGAGTGTCCTTCCATGGGGCTCTTGGGAGGAGGGGCACTTAACAACTCCAACTTTCATAGAATCATGGAATAGTTTGGGTTGGAAGGACCTCAAAGACCATCCCATTCCACCCCTGCCATGGGCAGGGACACCTTCCACTGTCCCAGGCTGGTCCAAGCCCCAATGTCCAACCTGACCTTGGACACTGCCAGGGATCCAGGGGCAGCCACAGCTTCTCTGGGCACCCTGTGCCAGGGCCTCCCCACCCCCACAGCCAGGAATCTAACCTGCCCAGGGAAACTCAAAGCAGGTGCCTCTGACAGGAATTTAAAGCCAAGGGCTTGTGAATCTCCTGCTTTGTCCCTGTGTCAGACAAAAACTTAAATCAAGAGCAGTTCTGTAGGGCTTGGCTGAACGAGAGGAACCTGGGCTGTGTTGTCCGTGTTCCAGTTGAGATGAGCCCCTTGCTGGGAGCTGTTTTGCAGACAGATGTGTCTTAACAGCCCATTCTGTCCCCAGCTGAGTGTGAATTGTTCCCTGTGCTGCAGGAACCTTCGACAGGTTCATCAACGTGGTCTCAGCCAGGACTGCGGTGGGACACGACAGGCAGGGCCGGCTGGTCTTGGTTCATGTGGATGGACAGACAGAGTCCAGAGGGTAAGGGCTTGGATGAGCTCTGACATTCCTGGAACGGGAGGGATGCTGCAGCTGCCAGGGATATGTTTTAAGGCAGAGACTTGCACAGCTCAGGAGAGTCAGAAAAGGCTCACACAGCCCTCCTCAGGGTGCCGGTGATGGGAGAGTTTCCCCTTCCACCACAAGTTCCTGATCTAAGAGCTTCACTGAAGGCAAATCAACAACCAACCTCTGCTTTGCAGGGTCAGCCTGTGGGAAATGGCAGAATTCCTGAAGCAGCAGGGAGTCATCAACGCCATCAACCTGGATGGTGGGGGCTCTGCCACGCTGGTCCTGAACGGGACCCTGGCCAACTACCCCTCTGAGCACTGGTAGGTGCTGCTGGCTGTGCCCAGGGCTGCCCTGTCCGGGTGCAGAGCCAGTGCCACCCCTTTGCTGGGAGGGCATCGAAGGCAGGTGACAGGACCTGCGGGGGAGAGCGGCTCTAGAATTTAAAGCCATTGAGTGACTCCATGTTTTTTCCACTTAGTCATCCAGGATTAAAGCTGAGCTGGCTCCAGACAGGCAGCAAAGCTGTGGCTGTGACTGAGTGGCTGATGTGGGAAACGGATAAGGCAGCAGCTCTTAGTCTGGGAGATTCACAGCTGCACATTCATGGGAATTAGCAGAGATCTGTCAGCAGCTTATTATTATGGAAGAGAAACACTGACTGGGAGACTCTGCCCTGCCTCATTGGAGGGAACCAAAAGAATATTTTACTTTCAATTCAACTTTTTAGTCAGTTCTGACTGTAGACATGAAGGGATTTAACATTCAATTACTGTAACTGCAATGACATAATTTATATCAAAGCAAATAACGTTGAAGAAAAGGTATGTTGGGTGCCAAAATTAGGGAAGCTGGGACTGCTTAAAGGGAGACTGTGTGTTCCTTCTGTAATTCCATGTTTGAAATGATTCCTGTCAGATGGGATTGATCACTCAGTTAAAACATCGACTCCAACGTTTGTTGGCGTTATGTTTATGTTTTCCCAGTATTAATGTTCATGTTTGCCAGTGTGGATCAGGACAAAACCTGCGGATTCTGTAACTGGTGCTGGGCCGGGCCGGGCAGCACAGCTCTGTCCCAGCTCACCCTGTCCCCTCTGCTGTCCCCAGCTCCTTTGACAGCATGTGGCGCTGTCCCCGCAGCATCTCCACCGTGGTGTGCGTGCACGAGCCGGGCTGCGACCCTGCGGACTGCAGCGGCCACGGGCTCTGCGTGGCCGGGCACTGCCGCTGCCACGGCCCCTTCTGGGCGGGCCCCGCCTGCGACAGCCTGGACTGCGGCCCTGCCAACTGCAGCGGGCACGGCGTCTGCAGCGCCTGTGAGTGCTGGGCTGGGCTGGGCTGGGCGACACGGGGGCAGGACCTGCCCGTGCATCCCCGGGGAATATTCCCGGGGAATGGTGCATCCCCGGGGAATAGCCCTGGGGAATATCCCCGGGGAATAGCCCTGGGGAATATCCCCAGGGAATATCTGTGCCTGCCTGCAGGAGCCAGCTGGATGGGTGGGGCTGCGTCCCCCCTCCTCCAGCATCTGAGGCACAGCTGGTCAGAGCACGTTGCCCTTAGGAGCCGGCAGCAGGGCTGGGCTGGGGCTCTGGGCTGGAAACTTCAAGCACTGTGCCTTAGTTTCCCCTTCCTGCCCCAGGGTTGTACTCTGGGTTTTTTGTGAGGCGACTGATGGGCAGGGCCGTGTGTCACACTGTGTGACAGCAGCTGCTTCTGTCTCCTCCCCTCACTGTTCCTTCTTTACTTGCCTCTCCTACTTCATAATTTTTACAAGTGTACAGTTGCTGCCCTTCCATGAATGTGAACCCAGGGATTTCTGGAACGTCTGCCCCCAGCTCCTGCCCCTCTGTGCCTGCCCAATCCCATTACCCTGCTCCTGTCCTCCTGACTCAGCTCTCACCCGAGTGTGCCCCAGTGCAGTGCTGGGTGCAGGGGTTGGCAGCAGCTGACCCAGAGCTGATCCCAGGGAATGCCACCAGCAGGGATTCTCCTGCCTTTGGAGCTGGGGAGGGGTTGTGTGTGAACCTCCCCTTGGTGTGAGCGCAGGATTCCGGTTCTGGGGGTTCCCTGGCAGGGGTAAGAGGACACCTCAAGAGGCAGAGGCTCCTAATTTCAAGTGCTTGCTGCTTGCAAGTGTTTTTGTGTTGTCAGTAATGCCTGTTCCATGTGTTTGCATAGCTGGATGCCTGTGTGACGCCGGCTGGACTGGCAGCAACTGCACTGAAGGTAAATACTGACAGCTGAGGCTGCTCCACTGCCTCTGCACAGCCAGGGAGAGGGGAGTGGGAACCATTTCCCAATAGCTGCCTGCCCCAGAGGGAGCATGGAAGGGAAAGGCCACCCCGTGGGCTGCTCCTTTTTGGCAGTGTGAGTTTAATTGCACCTGGAGCATCTACAGTGGGCTTGGTGTGAGACACTCAAGCCCTTGCTCCTTGTTCAGGGCACACACTCAGCTGGGTGCTGAGCACCCCTCACACCCTGAGCTGTGGCTGTGAGCTGGGATTGCTCAGCTCTGCAGCCTGGTGACATCTCTGCTGTCTCCTGCAGCCTGTGCTCCTGGTTCCTACGGGGAGTCCTGCGGGCAGAGGTGCCGCTGCCAGCACGGCAGCTCCTGTGACCCCGTGCACGGGGCCTGCTCCTGCCCCCCTGGCTTCTATGGCACCAGCTGTGAGCACGGTAAGGGCAGCTCTCAGTGACCACTGGGGCTGGGGACAGTTCTGTGTCACCTCTGAGCCACCTCGTGTAGGCAGAGCAGTCCTGCTAGGGAGCTCAGGCCTGAACATCACCTACCGGCTCCCAGCTCTTCTGGGCCTGCCTGTCCTGCCCAGATGGGTTAAAAAGGAGAGGAAGGAGCAGAGAGGAAAGAGGAGTTTGCTTCATCAGCAGAAAATTGTGGATTCCTGTTTAGTCTCAGCCCCAAAGAACTGCATTCCTTTCCCAGAGCCCCTGAGTGAACACAAAACATCCTCTGCTCCAGGGTGTTGCACCAGGCCTTGCTGTAGCCCAGGCTTCAGGTGATGCAGATCAGTGCCTGTGGAATGCTCCAGAGGCTGTACTGCCATCCTACCCCCACACTCCTTGGGCCAGTGCTGGTGGAGCTGGCCCGGTTCTCCCTCATGTAACCACTCCAGGCCCCGTGTATCTGAGTGAATGAGTTAATCACAGTGGGTTGTGAACTTCCTGAGTGCCTGATTCTGTCAGTGATGCTCTGTTCCAGCCTGGGAACACTCAGCCAATCCCATCCCAGAGATGTTACCCAGAGAAGCTGTGGCTGCCCCATCCCTGGAAGGGTCCAAGGCCAGGCTGGACGGGGCTTGGAGCACCCTGGGATAGTGGAAGGTGTCCCTGCCCATGGCAGGGCTTGGAGCCAGATGAGCTTTAGAGTCCCTTCCAACTCAAATCGTACCATGATTCCAGTTTTACACAGACTTCCCTGTGAGATCCCAAAGAGCAGCCCTGAGCTCCCAGCATGGTCCTCCCAGGCTGCTGCAGACTCAGCTGAGCTGGGGGAGCGGCAGCCACAGCCTGGGTGGTGTCAGAGCAGGTGGAGCTGTGGCAATGACCAGTTCCTCTGTGATGCCCTCCCCAGAGTGTCCCCTGGGCTGGTTTGGGCCGGGCTGCCGGAGCCGCTGCGCCTGCGAGCACTCGTGTCCCTGTGACCCCGAGACGGGCAGCTGCAACATCACCCAGCACGGGGCTCTGCAGGACCACCTGCACAGAGGTACCCACTGCAGGGGGGTGGGGTTTGCTTAGTCATGAGCTCTGCTTAAGCTTGCTCTTTTTTACTGGAATTTTACACCCTGTTCCACCTTTCTTCCCTCTTCGTTTTCCAGCTGGACAGTGTTTGGCTTCCCAGAATGAGGAAAAGAGCAAAGGAAAATTCTCTCTGTCAGAGTAAGTGTGTGGTGCTCCCTGTGTATCTCGGAGGCTGTCACAGAGCAGCCTGGAGAAAAGGAGCTCAGGGGGGACCTTCTGGCTCTGCACAACTCCCTGACAGGAGGGGGCAGCCGGGGGGGTCGGGCTCTGCTCCCAGGGAACAGGGACAGGACAAGGGGAAATGGCCTCAGGCTGAGCCAGGGGAGGTTTAGGTTGGATATTGGGAGAATTCCTTCATGGGAAGGGTGGTCAGGCACTGGCACAGCTGCCCAAGGCAGTGGTGGAGTCACCGTCCCTGGGGGGATTTAAAAACTATGTGGGTGTGGCACTTGGAGATGTGGGTTAGCAGTGGCCTTGGCAGTGCTGGGGGAATGATTGGACTCAATGATCTCAGAGAGCTTTTCCAACCTGAGTGATTCCCTGATCCTCTCCTGCCTGAGAGCAGCCCCACAAGCTTGGGAGTGCAGAGAAGGGAGGCCAATCCTGCGGGCACGTGGGACACAGGTGAGCTGTTGGTTCTGTGATTTGTGTGTCCCACAGGAGCTTGTGGCTCTTCCTGAGCTCTGCCCTGGCCCTGCTGCTTGTGCTGAGCGCCCTGGGGAATGTGTGGCTGCTGCTGCGGGCACAGCGGGGGCGGCACCGGCACCGGGACTATCGGTACCACCCCCTGCGGGACATCAACGGGGGCGGCCCGCACAGCCCCGCCTCTGCTGCCTGGGACCGGGAGGAGACTCAGGAGCCCGAGGACACTCAGGACCCAAACCAAGAGCTCCTTTAGAGTCACGGATGGGAAGAGATGAGGTATTTCACTGTGCACCCTGCCCTGCCCCAGCACCGACTGGGGTGATTCCCACTGGGAGCCTCAAACTGCTGCCTGAGGAACCTCAGCCCAAGAACTCCCCAGCTGAGGCCATGGTTTCCTTTCCTCTGCAGCCTTAGGGGGTGCAGGACATCCCCTGGGTGAGGGAATTCTACAGCTGCCGCAGGAAGGGAGATGGGCTGGTTCCTTCCAAAACTTGAGGGAAGCAGGTGAGGGCTGCAAGCTCCAGGCTCCTCAGAAAGGTCCCTGCTGACCTGAGCAGTGCTGAGTATTTTTAAGATGCAAGATAAACTGCTTCTAGTACAAAGCTGGGCTTAAGAGTGTTACAGTCTATGTCTGCCCTTCCTTGCTAAGCTCAGACTTGAATCAAAAGTGACAGAAAGTTTGTTCTAAAATGTTGGAGCAAGTGCAGTACCTAGTGCCAGCAGAGCCCTCCTCTCCTGGCCACGGAGGTGGCTGTGGGGTGACACCGGGGTTGCGACAGCCCCTGCAGGGCTGGAGTGTTTTCTCACCCATCCTCAGCCCAGAGCAGCCCCAGAGGGTGATGAGTGCTGTGGTTTGGGGCAGCTCCTGCAGTGCAGCACCACAAAAAGCCCTGCCGTGTCCCAGGTTCCATTTGTGCATCTCTCCCTGGGCTGAGGGAGCCTGGCACTGACACAGCCCCGAGCCCTCCCCGTGGGCAGGGGCGCAGACAGGGCTGGCAGGACACGGCCTGGGCTGCCCTGCCCCAGCTGGGCACTCTCAGGGGGACCTGCGACGTCTCCAGCCAAGCCAGGATCCCCAACAGCTCCTCTGGAAGTCTGGAGCACATCCTTTCGCAGTTACAGTGAAACAGTGTTGGAGTTTTTGCTTCCCTGGGGAGGAAACCCAGCCTTGGAGGAGCCCCTTGGATGCTGCAGAGGGGCGAGAGCCTGACTGAGCCCCACACATCTTTATGCACTCACTCCCTTTTTACCTCTCCAAGTAAAGGATGTGTAATTTCTGTGCCACTGTTGGCATCAAATCAGCCTGTAACCAAGAGACTCTATTTTTCTATGACTTACAGAAGATTATTTGAAACTTGAATAAAGTCTATTAGTGCTACCTGCCTGAAACTCGAAATTCCTGATGTCCAGCTGCACAAGGAGCTGTGATCCTTTCCCAGTTAACCTCAGTCACCCAGTGGAACCCAGGGGCTCTTTTATTTTTAATAACAACCACATGGCAGGATGTGCTGTTCCAGCCCACTCTGAGCTAGGAAACTAAACAAAAAATGCTGGTTCTGTAGAAAAAGCCCAAACATTTTAGTTAAAAAGCAGGAAGAAGTGAATACAAGCCTTACCTCTGCTTCTGGAGGCAAAGAGAGCTGCACACAGGCTTGAATTTTCATTTCCCTGCCATTTCAACAGTTGAATCAAACAATTCCACGTGTTCTCAGAGCTGTTTTATTTCCAGCATACCCAAAAGTACAGCTCTACCAGGACCCATAGATACCATCACTGGAGGACATTTGTTGTTACAGTGCCCTGCAGTGGGCTCTTACAGGAGGTTTGGGGGTTTTGGCTGAGAAAAACGAGGATTTCAGTGTATAAGACCAAAGCCAGCTGCAAGGGAAAGTAAGTGCTTGGTAAAAAACTTAATTAATGCCCATTTAACTTATGGGTAACCGAGAGCTTGGAAGTGGGTGTTGGTGTCACTAAAAGCCAGCAAATGTGACTTGACTCCAATTCCACCCTCCAAGAGAGAAATAATCAGATGTAGGGAGCATCACAGAGTGTTGGAGGAATATTAAAGCTAATTGCATGCAGGAATCTTTGACAGCTGCTGTCAATTAAGTCTCTAATAGCTGTTCCTTGCATTAATTGCTCACAGTACAAACATTTGGGATATTAAAGCAGAGTGAGCTCATAAAATGCCTTTTGAAAGGAGGGATTCCCTGCCTGGAGCAGGGCTGGCCCCAGCCCCAGCAGCTTCCCAGCCCTGTGTGGACAGCTGGGCTCACTGCTTCCTACTGGGAATTGCGAGTGGGTTACGGCATTTTCAAACTCTTTTGCCAATAAACCAAACTGGGATTATAAATTGTTATTCAAAGTTCCTGAAAGCGAATGACCAGACCCGAACTGGCTGAGAGCACAGGAGCACAGCTGGGCTCGGTCACTCGGGATTCCCTTGCCTGGTGACAGTCGGGAATTCTCTCGGGAAGCTGAGGAACGGCTGAGCTGCTCTGGAGCCTCCTGTGAGAGCCCCGGTGCCGGCTCGCAGCGCGTCCCCGCTCCCGGTGACACCGCCGGTGACACGGAGGGGCTGCAGCCGCCCCGGAGGCTCAGCCCTGCTCCTCCCGCGGGGAAAGAGCCCTTTGCACACGGAGAGGCAGCAAAAAACGGCACAGGACAGTGCCCTAATGACAGCTGAGACCATCCAACATCATCCCCGGCTCCGTGTTTGCCTTTCCCAGCCCTGGGACCGACACCAGGGAATGGGGCAAACCGGAGGACTCGCTGAGAATGGAGGTTTCACATCTGGCCAGATCTACCTGAGCTGTGGCACAGCCCTCTGCACCCTGCACAGATCCTGCACTCCCCTGCACCCATGGCCATGGCACCAGCTCCGAGGTAGGTGTTGTGTTTGCATATGGAGTATCTGGAACAGGGATTTACTCCCCATTTACCGGGAGCCAGTTTTTAACGAGCAGCTCGGTCCCTGCACAGAGCCCAGGCTCGTTGGGCTCACAGGGAGAGCTTTGCTGCATCACCAGGCAGCTCCCAAAAAGGCCATTTCCCAAGGTTCTGGCCTAGGAGATTTTTGAGGATCCAGAACCCTTCCCAGACTCAGCTCACTGTGAAGAAAACTGGGGGTTTATTTTCCAAAGCACACTGATGTCATTTGAGGGGGAAAAAGATGATGGAGAAGAATTCAGTGTCTCTGGTATCTGCACTTCACAAGGTCAGGTTTAAAAAGCACAGCACAGCATCCAGGCTGTTGCTCCCTTTCTCCTGTTAACATCCAGGAGAAAAAGGGAAAAAAAATTGGATTATTTAAATTGGTTTCAAAGTAAATTGTCAGGTGGGATAACCCAGGCAGCCCTGCCAAGGAGGTCACACGCTGCTTCACAGAGCTGTGCCATGATCTCTGATGGGCAGAGGAGTGGAACTGCCAAGGAGCAAGAGGAAAAACTGAGATTGGGATACCCCAGAGCCAGGAACACTCTGTGGAACCAGCCCTTCACCTCACCCTTCAGAGATCTGTCAGGGGCCAAGTTCCAGGTGCGTCACTGACAAAAGTTAAACACCCAAAACTTCTGGTGGGCAGAAAACAGCATAGCCCACGTTTCAAAATAAAATAAAAAAAAAATTCCAGGGCAAAGGAAGAGATTCTTCCCCAGAGCAAACCCAGGGAACAGGAATGTTGCCACTGTAGGATGTGAGCAATCACAAGAGAAAGGAAGATAAAACCCTGAAACAGCACAGGGGGACAGGGCTGGGTTTGCTCCTGAGGCTTTGGGAGTCTGAAACTGTTTCTAGAATCAGATTTCATTCTGGGTCAAGGATTTTCCATGAGGGATACACACATGCATTTTTGCTTCCTGAATCCCTGACTTTCCAGAGGAAAGGTGGTATTTGTCCCTCTTTATCAGATTCCAGTTATGCTGAAATGCCAGAGACAGAAATTTCATTTGTTTGGGAGAAACATTAAAGTCTACGGAACAAATGGGAACTGGAAATCAGAACTTCCCTGAGCTCTCCATAACCAAGGTACCTGTTCACAGGGAGAGATGCAAGGTGGAGAGTGATTCCCTTGGCTCCAATCCTTAAAAAACCCCAGCAAGCAACTCAAAACCACATCAAGTGCTTTGTCTCCCATTGTCCCAAACATTTTGGCTCTTTTCTCCTTTGGCAGAGCCTGGTGCTTCAAAACCAGTGATTAAAAAAAATGCAGGGTGGGAAGGAACAACTTCACAGATTCCTGAATAAAAACCTGGTGAGTATTTGACACCTGTTCTCATTTTGTTACCACCTGGACAAGAACAGGGATAACTTTGCTCCCCAACCTGACTACAGGAACAAATGTGGCATTTTTGGTGTGTAGGAAGACAGTGCATCTTCGTGACAACTCCTGAACTCAATCCTTGTTTCTTAATCTTAAAAAACAGTCCAAAAAAAGCATTGGACTCTCACCTTTCCTTGCAAGGAAGGTGACACAGCCCTTACCCCAATGCAGCCCTTTTGCAAAAACATCCAGTGATCACAAAGATCAGGATCCAAGCAGAAAGATTTCTTGGGATTGAAGACAATCAGTTATTCCTTTCTAAAACAAAGTTCATCCCATTAAAAAAAGGTGACTGTATTTAATAAATAGTCATTTCTGACATTATAAATAAGTTAAAAATTAATTTAAAATAAGCTAGTATAGAATAAATAGGCTTCAGTAAGTGCTTACATGCCTCTCTGAAAGGTTTCAAGTGAGCTCATGTTTAAAAGAAGCAAGTTCTGTAATACTGCCAGAAAATCTTGTGCCTTCAGGAAATCAAATATTGCTTTTCTTAGCCCTTTAGAATTGGATTCAGTTCCCATCCACTTGGGAGTGGGACAGACCTACTCATTATTGCTGTAAACCTGAGTAAAAAGAAACAATAGTTTGAAAGATGCCACTCACTGGAGGCAGAGTCAATGCCTGGAATTTCTAAAAAAAAAAACCATTTTGACTTTGTTTCTCAGCAGGGTTAAAAAAATCCAACACATTTCCCAGAGCATCCTGCCAGACCAGAAGAGGTTTTTGGTTTGGCCTGGAAGTGATTTCTGAACCGTCCTACCCGTGCCCAGGTGTTGGCAGCTCCTTCCAAGGCCCTGCCCCTGCAATGCCCACTGGACTGTCCAGTGTGGAACCAGCACCCTGTGGGCACCCAGGAAATTCCCTCAGTTTTGCTACCCAGGAATTATCTGAAGGTCCAACAGGTAAGGCAACATCAGCCTCCTGTGCGAGGAAAGGACGGATGGAAGAGCCCTTTGGAGTGGGGTGTAAGGGACTCCTGCAGTCCCACAGGCACCCCAAATCCACAGGTGGTGAAGGAGCCTCCTGAGGAGCAGGCAGCTGACCTCAAACTCCTAAACCTGCCCTTGGAATTTCAGTTTTTGTGGTTGAAGCAGCTCCCAGAGGCCTCTCTGTGTCCAAACGGCTGCGAGTGCCCCATGGCTCAGCCCTGGAGCTCTTTGGTTTGGGTCTTTCCCTGCTGCTGCAGCCTTGGCTCTGCTATCTGGAAAGGTGGGAGCTGCTCTGGGACTGGCTGGAAGATGTGGTGACTCCACTCAGCTGGGAAAAGCCGCTGTTGCAGGATTCCAGGCTGGACATGGATCCCCTGGGGTGGGACAGAGCAGATGTGCTGTTAGGAAGGCAGCAATTGAGCGTAACTACTCCTCCCACAGACCAGCTCCCCCTCTCTGACACCTGCACAAGAGCTTTGTGGCCCATCACTTCCCACTTGCTCTCTAAGAATCTCTGTGTCATCATGAAAAATTCATCAGTCAGAGAGATTTTTTCCCAGTTACAGACATCATTCCTTGTCTCTGACTATTGCTCTGGGGAAGGGGACACAGCTGGATCCTCTGGGGGCTGTCCCTGAGGAGAAAGGAAAGCTCCAGAGCACTCCAAACACAGCCTTGTGAACCCAAGGACTCCAGGCTGCTGAACAGCAGAGTCCCAGCTCCAGCATCTCCAGCTCCTCCTGCCCAAAGCAGGCTGGGCTGAGGAAGAGCCCCAAGGAACAGGCCGGCACGACTGGAGTGAGGCACTTGTGCTGCTCTGACCCCACAAGATCCGGCCAGGTCACACCTCAAGGTCACCACCTTCAAGTCTGTTCTGCCCAATGCTTCCTCCAGCTCCAGGGAAAGGCCCAGGACTTGCACAGCGTTCAGATTAACTGGAGATTGGGAGGTGCTCTCAGCACTGGAGGAGGAGGAGGCTGGGCACACCCTGACTGTTCATCTGTTCAGAAGTGCTCATCCCTCTCAAGTGCCAAACAAAATTGTCTGGGAAATAGCCCAGCTGATATTTAAATGACTCCAAAAGCAGTTTATCAAAATATTCCCAACTAAGATAAAAACCCTCCTGAGCCAAGAACCTCCTGCTTTCAGGCAGCTGCAAGCAGGTCCCAAAGCATAAATTCCACTGGTGGACACAGAGTCAAGGGAACTTTTAAATACCTGCAGCACCAGAGGAGATTGGTTGCACAAACTGCCACCAATTTTGTGTCCATCCACTTGTCAGCGAAACACAGCCCCTGTGGGGGTCTCTGATACCCAGATGTTCAGCTCACACTCAGTGGAACTCGTAGTAAACCCCTTGTAAATGCCCCACCTGAAGTCCTTGGAGGCCAGCACCTCGTAGTAGTAGATGAGCTTGCACTTGTGGCTGGAGCCCTGCAGGGAGGCCAGGACGTCGTCCACGCGGGGGAGGCTGGAGCTGGAGCAGGGCAGGGGCCCGTGCATCCTCCACTGCAGGATGTAAAAGCCAGGCCAGCGGGTGACATGGGAGCCCTGCAGAGGGGAGGGACACAGGTGACCACGGGTGTCCTGGGGAATGGCTGAAGGACCAGCACAGGCACCTTTCACCTGTGTCACCTGCCTGAGACACAGCCCTGGAGTACCAGTAGGAATAAAAAAAGCCTATTTAGCTTCCTTTCCATGAGATTTTTAGCTTGGAGTCTCTTTGCAATGACTCACTCTAAATTAGGATTCCCCACTTTCACAGGGAATCAAGAAAATGATCCCAGAATGGTTTGGGTGGGAATGGACTTTAAAGCCCATCCCATTCCACCCCCTTCCATTATCCCAGGCTGCTCCAAGCCCCGTCCAACCTGGCCTTGGATCTTCCAGGGATCGAGGGGCAGCCACAGCTTCTCTGGGCACCCTGTGCCAGGACCTCCCCNGGAAGCCATTCCCTGTGTCCTGTCCCTCCACCCCTTGTCCCCAGTCCCTCTCCAGCTCTCCTGGAGCCCCTTCAGTCCCTGCAAGGGGCTCTGAGCTCTCCCTGGAGCCTTCTCTTCTCCAGGTGAGCACCCCCAGCTCTCCCAGCCTGGCTCCAGAGCAGAGGGGCTCCAGCCCTGGAGCAGCTCTGTGGCCTCCTCTGGACTCTCTCAGCAGCTCCACGTCCTTGTGCTGTTGGCCCCAGGGCTGGGGCAGCTCTGCAGGTGGGGTCTCACCTGGGGGGGGGCAGAGGGGCAGAATCCCCCCTCCCCTGCTGCTGGGAATGACCACAGCCCCCATTTCTGGCGGTTCCTGATTTCCCACACCATCAATTCCCTTCCCACCACCCGATCGCTCGGAGTTTGCAGGACTCCAAAGCCCTGCCAGGACCCAAAGCCCTCTGACCTGGATGCTCTCTCCTTCCCTGCAGACCAGGGGAGACTCCACCCGGCTGTAATCCACCCCCAGCACCCAGCTCTTGTCAATGAGCTGCACATTGTCCCCAGCAGCAGAGGGACTTGGTGACGTGGCTTCTTTGTGACTTGGTTCAGGAGCTCGTTTGGAGTGGAAGAG
This sequence comes from Orthonyx spaldingii, assembly GCA_013397795.1. Lineage (NCBI taxonomy): Eukaryota > Metazoa > Chordata > Aves > Passeriformes > Orthonychidae > Orthonyx > Orthonyx spaldingii. The sequence continues at coordinate 253,751 of VZTJ01002935.1, read as the reverse complement.
GCTGAACACCACATCTCCCTTCAGGATGTCAAAGTCCCAGGTGATGACAGATTCCCCTTCCAGGATCTCCACAAGTATCTAAGAATGGAATAGCCAAATCAGAGTCACTCCCATCAGAGGGGCCAGAACACTGATTTGACACCGGATTTCTCCTTTTTGGGCCATCCTGTTTCCTGGTGACTCCCATCAGGCAGTTCCCAGCACACTCCTTCCTTTACCACCCCCACTGCTGTCTGGGAATGGGAGCTGAACTACCAGAAGGGAAACTGAGGGGCCTTTATTTCCCCCAGGAGGAGGAGGAGGAGGAGACTGGGCTTTAGAGAAGATCAGGCCACAGAGATGAGACACTGCTGCTCCAACTGCTGTTCTCAACTCCCACACCTCCAGCTGTTCCCCTCCAGCTGCTGCCGAGCCCTCTCCTGCTCCCTCTGTGGGAACCCTTGGCTGCTCCAGTCAGCCCCAGCAGAGGGGACACATCACTGCCCCAGCCCTGCAGCCCAGGGGAGTTCTCTGTACCTCGTGTGGGGCTCCTCTGAGCACACTGGCAGAGTGGTAGATGGTTTCTGTCCACAGCCGGATGTGATCCGAGTTCTCCGGCTCGTCCTCGGTCTGATAAAGGGACTTGGGGACGAGCCCCCCCTCTGGGACAGTGCACTGCATGGTCAGACAGACAAACAGAGGGGTCAGGATGTTCCAGCAGTGACCCAGGAACACCCGCTGGCTGTCAGACACGGGCTGAGCCCTCAGCTGAGCTGGGATTGCACAGTGCCTCTGAGTTCACTGCAACCAAGGTTTATCTGAGCTCCCTGCAGGGAGCTGCCCTCTGACCCTGCTCCAGGATCCCCAGGGCAGCACCACCACTGCAGGGGCAGCCTCCTGTGCCCACATGAACCGCCCTGTGCCCAGGGCAGGGGGATCCTGGCCAGCACAGAGGCTTAACCCCTTTCATAAGGCAGAGGAAGGCCAGGGTGGTGAGGAAGAGGGAATCAGTTCCAGAATCCACCTGCACAAGGGGAAGGAAAACTCACCATGCAGTCTCCTCCCAGGAAGTCTGGGATCACGTCCTTGTCCACATAGTCCACCAGCCCTCCTGAGCCCTGGTAGTTATTGCCACTGTAAATGAGGAACTTCTGCCGGGTGTTCTCATTGATAAAGGGGCTGACCTGCAAGACAAAGGGCACAGAGGACGTGGCTGTCACTGAGGGCAGCTGGAGACACCTGAGCCATCTCACAAGGATGCTTTGGGCTCTGGCCTGGAAGGCCTCAGCAGTGTGCAGAGCTTCACAGCTCTGAGGCACTTCCCAAAGAAGGGATAACAAATGGAAAATGTTCTCTCTATCATCACCTCACAACACTTTCTGCTTCATGTAAAGGAAGTCTGCAGTCACTGCCTCACCTATAAACCTCCCAAAAAAAGTCACAACCACGTTCTCACGTTGCCAGAGCAGTCAGCAGACACCAGGCAGAATCAGATTTATTATTTACTACTTATTACCTTTCGGCATGAGATTAAAAGATATCTGTCTTTTCCCATCTATAGGAAAATCCACCAAGCTTGGATGGAACGGGGAATTCCAGTTCAGGTTTCTCATCCTGTCCTGGTGGATGGCAGTCACGGGAACCCAGTGAGCTACAGGCACAATGGCCTGGCTCTGCTGTGGCTTCTTCAGGAGCTCACCACAAGTTGCCTGGAGTTTTTCCCTCCCTGCCTGTGCTGATGTAGCTGATTGTGAACCTGCACAAGTGCCTGTGATCCTGCAGAGCCCAGGTTTCACCCACCAGGGTCCAGAGCACGGGGAAGACCCGAGGTGCTCTCACAATCAGGAGCCTCCCCAGGGTCTCGGGGTAGTTGTCCTCCACCACCTCAATGATCCTGAGCAGGGCCTTCACCCCAGGCCGCCAGAGGTGCCTCATATTGAGCCCTTCCAAGTCCACCAGGCATGTCCAGGATCTAAAATAAACAGGCAGAAACAGACCTGTCAGCACTTAGGAGTGTGGTGGCTGCTCGGTTTAGGATCCACAGTAACCCCACAGCCTGTGCAGGACCCACGGGAGCCAGCAAGGGACACCAGAATTCAATAAAAAGCACATCCCCACTCGGGCAGCAGACACCTGAACCCAGGTGAGCCTCAGGTAACACAGACACCCAACCCCAAGGGCAAGAGCATCCATCACTCTGGAAGAGGGTGAAGGTATGCAGGCCTATTGCTAAAAGTAACACAAAAATGCATTTTAAATGAAAGTGGAATCTGGCAGACAGGCTCGTGCATTAAAAAAAAAAAAGAATTTCAAAGATGTGGATTAAAATCACCAAGATAGGAAGATTAAATTAATATGAGATGGGATATGAAAAAGATGGAAGGCAGGATCAATACTTGCTTTCCAATGAAACTGCGGGGTATCTCTGATTTAAGTCAAATAAATACATTTATATATTCTGTGCTGCCCACAGAGCCAATAACACTCACTGCTTTCACACTGCAACCCTAAGGACACCACCCCAAACCACAGCAGCATCCTTCACCATGGCAGGGAGAATCTGCAAGGATTCAGGAAAACCAATCATACTGACGTGATGGGGCGGCCGAAGATGTTGGTGTTTTCCTCACATCTCTTCTGTCCTTCCTCGTTAATGGACAGAACCTGGAATCAAAGACAGCACAGACAGGGGTTAGCCCGGGTATGGCCGAGGAACCAGGATGGCCTGGAGAGCCTATTTTAAAAAATACAGATAGCAGAGGGCAGGGTTAGATGGAATATTGGGAAAGAATTCCTGGCTGTGAGGGTGGGGAGGGGCTGGGATGGAATTCCCAGAGAGCTGTGGCTGCCCCTGGATCCCTGGCAGTGTCCAAGGCCAGGTTGGACACTGGGGCTTGGAGCAGCCTGGGGCAGTGGGAGGTGTCCCTGCCCATGGCAGGGGGTGGCACTGGATGGGCTTTAAGGTCCCTTCCAACCCAAACCATTCCAGGATTCCTGATGCACCAGGACAAGACTTCCAAACACCATGAGGGGAACAGGTGACACCCAAGGCACAGCTCACGTGTCTCAGCAGGGATTCCTCTCCCAGGGCCTTCACCAGACCCTTGGTGTCCATCTGGCCCAGGCGCAGGATGTAGAGCGGCCGTCCATCTGCAAAACAAGGGGTTTAGAGAGGGGAGCACTTCAGTCTCCCAGGCTATCACTCTCACACTTTTTCTAAAAGCCACACTGAATATTTGAAAAGCATGAAAATCACTGCCAAAAGCAACCTTTTCTGAGCAATTGCTTTGCACTGACTGATCTGCCTGATCTGTGCAGAGGAAATAAAATTACAGGGTGATGCCTTAGGATTTTTAGCTTCTATATTTTTCATATAACTCTGGACTTCATATACAGTGCTAAGCTACTGTTCTTTCATTTTAGACAAAACAGTTCCTCTCTAGGCCTGAAACTCAAGGACACCTCACTGCCTCAGGCCCTGAGATATGTAAACAACGGAGAACTTGGGGGGAGCAAGCTCAGGGTAGGTGATTTCATTACCTGAAGCTGTAATTGGAGGTCTAACCCCTATATGGAAATGGACCAAAAAAAGTTATAAACCATTAAAAACCCATGAGTGGTCATGCATTTGGGTGCAGCCCTGGGTGGGCTCTGACTGCCCTGAATGTACCTTGAAGGCCCTTCAATAAATAACTGCTTTTTATTCTCTTAACTTTGTCTAGCCTCTGTTCTAGGTAGTCCCATGAAAAGGCATCAGGGAAGCAGAGTGGCTGCTCACAGGCCCTGAACTGCTTTGTTAACTTTTAAAACGTCAGTACAGCTTTCTGCACCACCCCGGGTCACTGGTGAGGTGCCAGAAGCAGCCCGTGCCAGGGCAGCCCCTCACCCTTGTCCTGGTAGTGCCAGCCCCCAGTGTAGTACTCCTCCAGCAGGGCCGGGGGCCGCCAGGACTGCAGGATGAGATCCACCTGGTGCTGCTTGCGCCAGGACAGCGACTGGCACAGCATCTCCCGCGCCTTCTCCAGGTTGAAGTCGCGGGCGCGCAGGAAGCGCAGGATGTGCTCGTCCTTGGGGATCTGCGGGAAGGGAGAGCCCAGGATCAGGACTGGAATGTCTGTCCTGCACAGGAGGCTGCACAGTCTGCACCGTTTTTTCATCTCTTGAAAGTAAGACAGCAAACATGAAACTTCCATTCTGTCTCCCTCCCTCCGTAGCTAACCCAGCTGGAGGCAGCAGAGGGTGCCAGGAGCACAAAAGAAGGGACCAACTCACTGCCTGTGGGAAGCCCTTCCCCAGAGCAATTCCCAGGAAGTGCTTCCCCAGCAAACCCCAGGCAGGCTGATGTTTCCCTTGGCTGATTATCCACAAGGACCACCAGAACACTGTGTGAGCGTCAGGGAGCTGCAAGTTCACCTGCCCAGGGCAAATCAGCACAGGATACTAACAGGTAACAAACAGCCACAGGTAACACATCAACCACCCCAGGCACTGGAGGGGAATCACAACTGTGCAGTCCCAATGACTGTTATCAGTGCCAATTCCAGCCCTCGGCAGGCCCTGCTGCTGCTGTTTGCACAGGAAAGCAGCCGAGTGCTTCCAAAGGCTTCCCTGCCCCACCACATCACAACAACTCCTGATCCAAATCAACCAAAACTACAACACACCCTGTCCCGATCACTCATCCCAGCCCTATCAGCAATTCTAACATCACAGGCACAAAAGCTTTGCAAAGCAAGTCTGCAGAATGGTTATTCCAACCTCCTTCCAGATCTGCCACGTTCTCTTTAGCTGAGGAATCAAAGAAAACTTGCCAGGAATGCCAAGCAGCAGGAATTAACAACGAACCTGACGGATTCCACAGAAGTGCAAATCTGACTAAGAGCCTGTCAACTGCAAATCCACCTGGATTAAAGCTGCACGTGCTGCTGGATTCCCAGTCCCTCACTCCAATTTCCCCAAAAGTGCTTGGCCTCATTCTCTACAAGTTTCCATTAAAAATTCCAGCTCTGTGGAGCAGGGATTGTCTCCTCCAGAGCATCCATTCTGTGCTGAGCACAGCCTGAGCACTCCCAGCCCTGCTGGGACACAAACCCCCACCTTCAGGAGTCAAAGCTCCTTTGTTTGTCCACTGCCAAGGCCAGGGAAACAGAAAGCTGGGAAGAAAACAAGGCTGGCAGCGGGGTCAGGAGGGAGCAATCTCGGATTCACAAGAGATGGCAAGAATTGACTCACCTAAAGAAGGGGCAGAGTTCAGGCAGCCTAAACCAAGCCTAAAGCACCTGAGGAACAGGGGGGAGATTAACACTGGTTCTAACACTGCACCTGTATGGCCTGGAAAGGAGAGGGCAGCCTTCCCAAAGAGGATCTCAGGAGTATTTAGAGGAATTCTGTATCACAGCAAGTTTAAGGCCAGCAGAGTTTTCATCACATAATTCAGGTTTGTGTTCTGCTGCTCAGAGGCAGCTGCCACTCATCAGACCCAGCCCAGACACCCACAACAGCCCCTGGAGGAGAGGGGATGGCTGCTGGAAGGTTTGCTACTTTTCATGTTGCAAACCTCCCCTGTACCCAGCTCCAGGTAAGAGACAAATCCAGCATTTCTCTTTGGACCAAAGGCAGGAAGCTCCAAGGAGACTTATTCCACAGTGGAATTAGTCTTTTATCCTTGTCCAACCAAAGCAGAAACTCCCACATGCAAGAAAACCTAGGTTTAATTTCAGCCTGCTTTTGTATCCACTGGTGAAACTGCTGCACTCTCCTGCATGGTGCAAAGCCATGAGCAGAGCTTTAAGTTTCTGCAGTTTTAACACCATTGGCAGTATGTTCCTTCAGCTCCTCAGATTTTTTAAGCAACAACATATCTGATTGTAAAAGTAATGTCTGCTTTGGAAGGAACAGGGAAGGGAGAGTGAAATAGGACAGAGGACAAAAATAAGAAGGGCCATTTTCCAAGAAACAGAAGATCTATTTTTTGATAATTTCTGACAGAGGAATAAGGCCATCCCTGCTCAGAATTAAAAGAACAGATTGTCACAGCAAGGTAAGAAGCCTCTCCAGGGAAAACCCCAGCCTGGCAGGATAAGCTCCTGATTTTGGCCTGCTCTGCCAGGGAATCAGGAGAAGCAAACGGGTGAGAGCAGTCAGGGGGTGCAAGATGAAGTTTCAGTAGCCAGCACCTCCCTTCTTGTGTGCCCACACCCCCCTGGGGACACGGCCCACAGAGGCCACCCAAAGGCCCAGAGCTCAGGACTCAGCTGCCCCTTCCCAAGGCTCCCAGGGAACAAGGGCTGCCACTCCTGCCCAGCTCCAAGCACCCACGGGGCAGCTCTTCCACATTTTGCTCATGTGCTCTCACTTTTTCCTTCTCCAGCTTCCATTCCCCAGCCTCTGACATAGAGGGGGTTAAACCAACCCACAGAACAAGGGTTTGGATGGTGCCTGTTGCAGCTGACACCAGGATCCTTGCAGATCACAGCAGGGATAAAGCCTCCCTGCCTTGCTGCCATCCAGGACCCACCAGGTGAGATCTCTCCTCCCCCAATGGAGCCCACACCATTTCACTGGACAGGTGCCCACAAAAAGCCTCCTGTCCTCTCTCTCAGAGCACAGCTACACCTTGGCCAGCTTTGGCAGATCTTGGTGTGAATTTATCAGCTCTTACAATTCAACAGCATTGTTGGTGTCTGGAGTTTATCAGCTGCTGGGAGCCTTTCACACAGCCCCAGCACCTCCTGTTCTCTTCAGCCTGAGGTTTCCTGGTAACTCCATCCACATTCCTGGGTACCAACAAAACCCACGTGCCTGCTCACACACAAGGGAACTTCAGGAGTTCAACAGCAGCAGAACTACAGCACTGAACCTTTGTTACACTTTATTTCTACAAAGGTGATTCACATTCACTTTTCTAAGAAAAAACAGCATTCTAAATCATGTTCAGACTTCCTGTACTGAGATGAGACATGCTCAGCTCTGAGACACACAGCACAAAGTAGGCAGAAAGGACTGGCAAAGCCCCTTGCAGCAGCAGTCTCTTTTGGAAAGGCCAGGTAAAGGAAAAAGAATTAAAATCTTCCCAAACCAGCAGAGTACCTCAGCTAACCCATCCTGACTGACTGAGCTGTTTCCTTCTAAGCCATGAAGTTTTTACTGTTGAAGCCTCACCCAGCTGTTCTCTGCTTCCAAGGGGGATCACTCACTCCTCTTCCTAAGAACCCTTTATCTACCCAGCCCACCCAACCTCTCTTTGGTGCTATCTTTAGTGCTGCTTTCCTTCCCTCCTAATTCCTCTCCATCAGCAAATCTGGAGTTAAACTCCTCTTGAGGCATTCAAGCTGTTCTAGACTCTTTCTTTTCCCAGCCACACACCAGTTCCCCTGTCAGTCTGACAGACTTTCCTTTAACCAAAAGGAGCCCGGTTAGCTTCTGGACATTCCAGCAGAGCAGGGACACACCCGTCCCTCAGTGCCTCTGCTGCTTTCCAGGGAAAAATCAGAGAACCACAGAATTTCCTTGAGTGGGGAGGGACCCACAGGGATGATCCTGTCCAACTCCCAGCACAGACACCCCCAACAATCCCACTCTGTGTCTCAGCATTTTCCAAACGCTCCTGGAGCTCTGGCAGCCTCAGAGTCGTGCCCATTCCCTGGGGAGCCTGGGCAGTGCCCAGCACCCTCTGGGGAAGAACCTTTCGCTGAACCTTTCCAGCTTGACCCTGCCCTGGCCCAGCTCCAGCCATCCCCTTAGGTCCTGTCCCTGCCACAGAGAGCAGAGATCAGAGCGGCCCCACTGCTGCCCCTCAGGATGAAGCTGCAGTCCCAGTGAGCTCTGTGCTCCATCTCCTCCAGCTGAACAAACCAAGTGCCCTCAGCTGCTCCTCCTATGAAACCCTTCCCCATCCTCATGTCCCTCCTTTGGACACTTTCTGACGGCTTTAGATCCTTCTGATATTGTGGTGTCCACGACTTGAGGTGAGGCCACTCTGGCACAGAGCAGAGCAGGACAATGCCCCCAGGACACGGTGACCCTTTGGGCTGCCAGGGCTGTCTCATGTTCAGCTCAACATGAACCAGGACCCCCAGGTCCCTTCCCGCGGTGTTGCACTCCAGCCTCTCATTCCCCAGTGTGTTTGTGCACCCAGGGCTGCCCATCCCAGCTGGGGATCCCCCTGGATGCCCCTCTGTGCCCACCCCACCCACCTTGCCCTTGTGGGTCTCCTGGAGCCACTGGCGCAGGCGGATCAGGCAGCTCTCCTGCATGGGGCTCAGCTGGCCCAGGTAGCGCTCGATGTAATCAGCGTCCAGTTTGTCACCTGCAGGGAGACACAACGATCAGAGCAGCCTGGCACGGCCAGCAAGGAGAGGGGCACTTACTCCTGCACAACAGGTTCCCTGTGATTTACACGGGAGTTGCTCAGAAGCCTCATTCCAGCAGCCTGAGGGATGAAGGGATGGGTGGAGGGATGGAGGGAAGGACGGACACTCTCCCGGTGATTGGGGCATGAGGCCACAGGCAGCCTGTGCTGTATCACAACTGGATCACTCCACCTGTCTGTGAGGACCCCAATATTCCCTTCAGCCCTGAACTGCTCCAGCAGCAGCTTCAAGAGACCTGTCATGAGCTCTGGCACTCAGCTCACCAGCTGCTTCAAGACCTGGGCACTTCCATCTCCACGTGTCCTGAATCTCATGGACAACTGCAGTGACAAGAGGCTCGCTGGAAAACCAAGCCATTATTCTGCCCAGGGACAAAGGGAGAACAGCAGCACATTTCTGACAGCAAGGGGGGCTTTTGGCAGGGGGAGAAGTCCTGTGCACAGCAGCAGCTCAGAGACAAAGGACAAGGGGTTGGTGACTGCCAGCACTGAGGGACAGAGAGATGTGTCCCTCAGGGACACAGGGATGTGCCAGCACTGAGGGACACAGGGATGTGTTAACCAGGGCTGGGGGGAGCAGCCCGGGCAGCAGCTGGGCTGGAAGACACCAGGAGCAGGGCTGGGGACACCTCAGAGCTGGCTCTTGGTCTGGCACAAGGTTTTCAGTAGATGCCATCACCTACAGAAGAAGGCCTGGACACCCACAGGATAAGCAGGATAATACAGGAATTGCATTTGGAAGTGAGACATCTTATGGAACCCACAGAACCAGCAAGGTGGGGAGCAGCCCAGGGAAGCTAAACCCTTCCTGAACAGGAATATGGGCAGAGAAATAAGGGCTATTCTCCTCATCTGCTAGACAGGACCCACCACTCTGAGGTTACCTTTAATCTCAAACATTTCTCCTAATCAGCTTCTCTGTGGATTCCTGTTTTTCTCCAGAAAAGCTCCCAGAGAAGGTCAGGTGAGAGCAGAGCTACTGATATTTCCAAATTCCAAGCTTTTTCCCTTGTTACACTCAGCAAAACAAGTGCTGCCTTTTCTTCTCAGGAATGACAACAACTGTTTCTATTACAACAGCTCTGGATTCAGAGGTCCCTCCTATTTCTTTTTGCCAGAGAAGTATTTTATTTAGTCTAGAAGATTCCATCAGACCAACACACGGAAAGATAAAGTTTGATTCAGGCATTTTGTGGGAAAAATGCTTTAGGAGACATTCCACAAGTTTGTCTTGGCCTGATAGAAGGCCAAAACCCATCCAAACCTGTCCCCAACAAGATTAATTTTGGAACAGATAAAATATTTAATTCCAGCATACTGAAGACACCTTCTCAGTTTAAAGTATAAAATACCTTAGAGGGCTGATCAAACTTAATTTTTTTTCTAAGCTCCAAACCACACTGCCTGCACAGCTTTTTTGTTTCAGTAAAAAAAAAGGTTCCATTGTTTGTTTTTCTTGAAAAAAGAAAACAGCTTTCCCTCCTCCTCCCCCACACTCCAGATGAAAAACCTGACGCCAAGAGAAATGAAAATCAGCTCCTTGGTCCGTGCTGCTGCCTGGGCAGTGCCTACCGTCCGGGCTGGCAGGCTCTGGGGCAGGGCAGGGGCTCCCGGGCTGCTCCCTGCTGGTGCCAGCAGCCCCAGGGTCCAGCACGATGTCCCCAGGGTCCCGCCCCACGGCCGGGGCTCGCTCCTCCTTGGCCGCGGGAGGGCTCCAGCGCGGGATGAACGTGATCCCCTGGGAGATCAGCTCCTTCAGGTAGTGCTCGATCACCTCCTTGCCCTGAAGGGGAAAACTCTCATTAGGAAAAAGCTTCCTTCAGAGCCAGCAAGGTCCTCAGGACAGATGGCTAATGCTGTCAGGGATAAACAGAGGGGAAATCTCTCCATCCATCCCCATGTTCCTGTCAAAAAACCTCCAGTATGAAAGAGCCTTATGAATGACGGATTACAGTAACGACCAGGCAAATCCCAGTCTATGGACGCAGTTGCCTTTATAACACTTCTACCCCATTCTCCTGCTCCCAAACCCAATGAGCTGCCTCTGTTCCTTCCAGAGGGACAGGCCATTAGTCCAAGCCCAAGCTCTGGAGACACAGAGCTCTGATTTTCACCCAGAACTTTCTCTTCCTGCACAAGAACAGTGTGCTCAGTGTCCGAGGAGCCTGGCACCCACAGCACCCACTGCAGCCCTCCTCTGGCACAGCCTGCTCCAGCCCTGCCCAGGCACACTCCAGCCAGCAGATCCTTCTGTGCTCTGCACACTGCCTTTTTCTTCCTTTGCCCAACCGAGCGATTTCAGAGCCAGAGCAAGGGCACAAAACTGCACTGGGACTATTTACAGAGAGGCAAACAGAGGCTCTGGGGTGCTGTGGCAGCCAGGGAAGCCCACCTTACCCGTTTGATGTTGGACGTGTACTGCTTCATGGCGATCTTCTCCACTGTGCTTTCAAAGCCGAAAAAGGACTTGATGTCGAGAGAGGCCGACTGCTCAAAGCAGGTCCACTCCTCGTTCTCAGGGTGAACCTGCAGCCAGGGGACACAGCGGGGTGGTGGCTGATGGCTCATGGAATGGCCCTGGCACCACGTTTAACCTCCATAGCCACAGAGCAGAGGAGGCACTGCCAGCCCTGGAGGGACCAGCCAGGTTCATTCCCATTGGGAGAACTCATCGTGAACTGGACATCCAGACTTCTGCTAACCCAACATTCTTCACATGCACAAGGAAATCAAGATTTACACCCATCTCTGCCCCTGCAGGCCTGAACTGCAGTAACAAAAGCTGCACTAAAATAGCAGTGAAACTGCCCACTTCAAACCATCATGTCAAGGACTCTTTATGGACAGACAGGGATGGCCTTGTGGAACATGCAATTATAACTCCTACACCTGCAAAGAAGAAAAATGCAAACCAGGTTTCTTTTTTAGTTTTGGACGGGAGACTCAGCCACTAACATCAGCCTTCTCCCCAAAACACTGGGACGTGGCAGAGCAGGGAGTTTTCCCACTGTCAGCTCAACACACCCCTTTCCCTTGTTTCCCCTCTGTTACTCTATATATGGTAAAATCTCTTCCTCTTTTAAACTTAACCCTTTCCTGAGAAGGCTCTGCCTTCTCTCTGTAAGCGCTGCTGTTCACAAACTGACACGAAAGAAAAACAACTCCAGCCCCCACACCAAGATACCATAAAGGACAAATTCCCTGGGGAGGGATTAAGTAACTGCAGGAGCAGGATCATATTTCTTGAAGTTGCCTCAGAGAACACTGCAGAAAAGGAAAGATGAGAATAAACCTGCTTCCGGTGCACTCTGGCAGGGAAAGGGGAACTGGTAAAAATAGAGCAGGGAACCATCTCGAGGATGCAGCCAGCAGCTCCCACCCTGTTCCCCTCAAAGCCCAGATGCTGACATTTCCTTCCTAGGGACACAGCCAAAATCAGCAAGTGTTACAAGCTCAGAGTTGACCTGGGAGCATTTCAGACCTGTCAGAGCCTTGGACGATGATGGAAGTTTGATTTACTGCAGCTTTTAGGAAGCCTCATGCTCCACCAAGGGATCTCTGGCTCAGGAACACCCTGAATGGCAAAATGTTCACAGCTTTTCCACTCCTCCTGCCTGAAGCTCCTCACAGCTGACTCCCAAAAGAAGCTGAGCTGCTGTCCAGTTGCCAAAAGGGCAGGTAAGTAACAGGATCTGGACATTTGTGTAAGGAACAACAAGCAGGATCTGACTGCTCCCAGAAACAGCTGAGGCTATTTCATGGTGACTGGGCCCTAAGAGAACCACTACAGTGAAACAGCACAGAAACAGCCACAAAGGGAGACAGCCCAGGCCACAAATAAGGCTCAAGTTCTTTCTCCAAGTATTTAGAGCATGAAAACAACGACAAACAAGGTGCTAAAACTTTCACTTACTTTTGGGCAAAATTAATTGCCGGACTTGACTCAGGCCCTTATAATAATGAATAGTAAGGGTTTAATTCTAGATAGCCAGATTTCCATACTTGCCCAAGCTCTAGATATTTTTGTTAGCCAGAATTTCAACCAAAAAGAAACTGAGGGAATACCAGCAGTTCTGGAGCATCAACTCTGTTTTCCACTTTCACTCCAGGCAGAGAATCACGATCAACCTAAAGAAGTTTCTCAAGCCCTATGAAATCACAGAATGGTTTGGATGGACCTCAAAGCCCATCCGGTCCCACCCCTGCCATGGGCAGGGACACGTTTCACTGTCCCAGGCTGCTCCAAGCCCCATCCAACCTGGCCTTGGACACTGCCAGGGATCCAGGGGCAGCCACAGCTTCTCTGGGCCAGGGCCTCCCCACCCTCACAAGGAACAATTCCCTCCCAATATCCAATTTGTCAGTGGGAAGCCATTCCTCACTGTCTTCTCTCCAGGCCCTTCCTGTCTCTCTCCAAAGCAACTGCTCAAGCCCACACCCAGGACCAAGAGCCTTTCCAGCCAGAGGGCCTCTAACCACAGCCCAGGGTTGCAGAGGTGCTCAAACCCATTCAGGCACCTTCACCCCGTGTGTGAGGGCACCATTCCCACCCCTCCAGCACAGGCAGCCCGAGCAGAGCTCTCACTGAGTAGCTGCAGGTCTCCCTGACCACCACACGGTTGGCAAAGGTCTCGTTGTGGGCCTCGATGCGCAGGGTTCTCTCTCTCCAGTTCACAGTGTTCCTCTGGATGAAGAAGACATACTCCACCCCTGCAATCTGAAGAGGAGAGGGGAAATACAGAGAGAAAAGAGTAACTTTAGGAGCCTTTATCTATCTGAGCCAGCCAACAAAATCCAAAATCTGCTCCCAAGGTTCCACCTGCCTTCTTCAGCAGCCTGGGAGCGTCCACATTCAGCTTGCAGCTCCGCTCAATGACATGGATGGCTCCATCCTCACTCCTGGATTCGTGCAGGATTTCACTCCCCAGGAACACTGGGATCTCTGGGCATGTAGGAAAGCGCTTCTCGTAGGCCTAGAAGTGAAAATAAAGGAAATTCAGCTTCTGGGTAAATAAATTTTAGCTCTTTCTGAGTTAATTAATTCCCTTACAGTGAAAGTTCCATGAAACAGAGGCCCTTGAAACCCTGAGTTGGCCCCAGTTTTCTCAGAGGTGAAGTTAAAGCAGAGTAGTCACAAGCAGGGACAGCACCACATCAGCCACAAGCCAAGCACGTCCTAACATAACTTTTCCTTCACACATGAAGTAGGAACAGAATCCTGTTGTTGAAGAATACTAGGAAGGGAATCATCACTTCAACATCAGGAAGCTCCTAACTAGCAAAAGCAAACACAGTTCTGCTGATTTCTGCTGGCTAAAGACTTGAATTTTATAATCTCTTGGTCAATATTGTTTGTAAGAAGAAGTTGTTAAAAAATATTTAATACTCCTGAGCCTTAAAATGTGATGTGCCAAACAGTTCTGGTTGCCCTAAACTATCAAGGGTAAGACCAATTATTGGCTACTCACTTTGCCTCAATTTATCCATTTCTAAAGCAACTCTGTCCTGGCTCTGAAATCTTCCCTATTTGAATTGGCACATCCCTCTGAAAAGCCCTTTCTCCAAAGTTTCTTTATCAGCTCTAGCAGAGATCCAGCCTTCCCTGGCACTTGCATCAAAGTTAACTTGCATGAACAGAACCTACTGCTGCTGTTCCTTCCCTAACTCCTCCAGCTCTTATATTCCAAGATGTTTGCAGGAGGGAATGTTTTCCTTGGGTTTCTGGAAAACCTCTTGCATGTTGTGTTGCTGCTGTACATTTGTGGTTGCTGCACAAGCTGCCCAGAATTCCACAGCAGCTGTTCCAGGAGCAGAACCTGTGCTCTCCTTCCACTGCGCTCTCAGAGCTCCACATTTTTAACATAAGATGTTTCTCATATCATTCCAAGGCAATTCCTCTAGGAACTGCTGTTATCTTCCCATCTTCCAGAAGACACCACCATTTTATACAGCACAGAAAAATAAAAATATTCATGAGTTCTCTGCCCCAAAAGCAACCATCGATGTGCTGCTGCTGGAGCTGGGCCGGGCTGTCAGCAGTGCAAAGCCTGGATGCCCCTGCACAGATTCATGTCCCCTGCTCCCAAAATAGCCCAGGCACTTAAGGACACATTCCATATCTCCTGCTCCCGGACCTCTGGACGGGAAAGAAGCTATTTCAGATTTTCGTGTTGCTCCAGTATCAGGAGGGAAGTGCAGGCAGCTGCCTGCTGGAGCCCTGGCCAGAACAAAGCACGCAGGCTTGAAACCCTGCTGTCCCAGCCCCTCAGCAACATCCTGCTTGCTTTGCCACGCTTCTCGGAGAACTTTTCCCATATTCCTCTACCTGTGCTTTTCACTCCTCATCACAGGAATAGCAAACCCAGTTTAGATAAATACAAAATTCCCATGGTATCCACCTGGTTCCAGCCAACAGAAGCAGACTCACTGCTTTAAGCAGCTTAATTTGTTAGGATGGGAGTTCATGGATCTGTGCCAGGCACTGCCACAGGACACTCCCAGCTCTCCTCTCCTGCCCTTTTCTCCAGGGCCACACAGCAGGAGGGCTGCACCCCTCAGTCCCTGCTCTCTTCCCAGCACATCCATCTGCTCAGGCAGAGCTCACACTTCCTGTTTGTGCCTCCACCTGCCCTGTCCCAGCCCTCCAGACTCCAAACCACCATCCAGGGCTATCCCGAGGCCAAAGCCTTCACCCTGCTGGTCTCTTCTGCTCCAGCACATACAAAAAGTGTCTGTCCAGGCCACCCACCCTAAGTTGCTGCAGTCCCAGTGGTCAGACAGTGCATGCTGAGAACACCTCCAGAGGCCACTGGGACACCAGAATATTTAGCAACTATTTTTGAGCTGTTTGGCCCATGTCACTCCACACATGTGCCCTTAACACACTTGCAAAAAGTGTCACTGAAAGTCCTTCCTGAGAGAAGGCTGCCCCCATTAACTCCACAGCAAGGGTGGGCAGTTTGATAGGACAATGGGAAAGGGTCTTAAACTAAAAGAGGACACATTTACATCAGATGTTAGGAAGAAATTCTTCCCTGTGAGGGTGGGGAGGCCCTGGCACAGGGTGCCCAGAGAAGCTGTGGCTGCCCCTGGATCCCTGGCAGTGTCCAAGGCCAGGCTGGACATTGCGGCTTGGAGCAGCCTGGGACAGTGGGAGGTGTCCCTGCCCATGGCAGGGGTGGGACTGGATGGGCTTTTAAGGTCCCTTCCCACCCAAACCATTCTGTGATTCTACTCTTTCAGGGGTGCAGCTGTGCCAGGAAGACTTGAGGGAATTTCCAGAGAAACAAGAGCTGCTGTAGTGGGACCAGGACCCTCCAAAGGCCTCACTTGAACAGCTTCACCTGTGAGTGTCCCCTCACCACAGAGGGACCACAAGAGCCAGTCTGAAACTATCACTGAATCCAGGTGCCTCTGGCTCCCATCTGTAGATAAACCACTGGATCTCAACTCACAGCTGTTTCCTTCTGCACTAAGTATGGACTTGATCCAGCTGGAGACAGGCTCCCTGATAAACTGTCATCAGATCCGGCAAAACTAAGACCAGGACTAAGAGTGCAGCCACTATTTCAGTCAGCCAAACAACATCTGGAGCAGGAAGAGAGGCCAGGGCAGAGGCACATGGCAGTGCACAGCCTGGTGATATAACTGTGACACCAGCCCAAACCCATCGCCCAAACAGGGGGAACATTGCCATATTTGAGAAAGAATCCATACCCACATTGGTATTAAGTCCTTTGCTAATCTTCTTTGCACAACTCTAAAAATACAGCAGGGAAGATGCCTGAGATCACATGAAGGACAGCTGAAGCCCCACGCTGCAGTCACAGCAAAGCTTTCCCGGAGCACCCAGACTCTCCAGCCCTGCACACTCTGAGCTGAGCAGAGCAGCTCATTTTTGCAGTCAGCATCCTCTTAGCAAAATCCCCATCTCTGTGCAACAGTCCATTGCTGCTCCACCAGAGAAACTGAGGGAAGTTATAAAGACAGAGAAATACTTATTTTTTTTCAAGCCACCACCAGACTGTGATGTCTCCTCCTCTGGGATTCTGCAGAGTCCAAGGCAGACAACAGAACATTCCAGAGAAATGAAAGGCACAGAATATTTAGGATGAATTGTTTTAATGCTTTCGCTGCCTGCACTTCTTCTTTCAGCTTCTTGCTGCAGGAACTCTGCACTGAGCAGGATACAGGAACCAGGATTTGTCTCTCCCTTCTGTGCCTCTCCTTTCCCAGAAGGAACAACAGCAGTGTTGTGCCACCACTGGGTGTTAAAGCTCTGTTGTGGGTGTGCACTTCAGACAGACACCATGATGACTAAAGTCTCCAACAG
>VZTJ01002935.1:220650-237025 GCA_013397795.1 Orthonyx spaldingii | reverse complement strand
AAAAAGTCTCAAAAAAAAAAAAAAAAAAAAAAAAAAAAAAAAAAAAAATATATATATATGTATAAAACAAAATCAGTGGTGCCATGAAGCCACTCCCTCCCTTCCTGTAAACCCCACTGGGATTAACACCTCATAACCAAAGCAACCACTTCACAAGAGGTGCTGGCTCAGGCCCACCAGTGTGCTTCCTTAAATCAATTTGGTTTTCCCCAGATTTCTGACAAAAGAATTGTTGTAGAAATCAGTGCTTTTGTTGTAGAGGACTGTGACCAACAGTTCAAAGCATCGTTTAAATTTCTGCAGTCCTGAAACTGAAATTACACATTAAATTTCACAAGAGGGCTGAGTGAAGACAGAGGGATTTAGAATCTGTTTGAACTCATCCAGATACTTTGCTTAGAACTACGACCAATTATTTTTGGGTGCATCTGAATGTGAAGAAAAGCATCCAGATACAGCTCATTGGAATGAAAAAATTCAACAAAGAAGAAATTAAATGGAAAAAAATTACAAGTGAAACAATTTTGTAGCTGAAAAGTTAAAACATGCAGGAAAGTCAAAGATCTCAAAGGTTCAGTAGTGTCAGATTTTTCTTTCACACTGAAGGGAGCCCAAACTAGGATAAGGATATTTCCAACTGGTTACAGTGACGTCTGCACCCCAGCAAAGACCCCTTGGTGCCACTGAAGCTGACAAAGGATTCATCACAAGGAGCAGTCCTTAACAGTGAGATGGCTGACTGTGCAACCAGCAGAGTGCTCTGACCAAGGCTTTGCCCTGTAATCTCCTGGGAAATGTGTCCAAGTGGTTTTACCTGGTCTGGTAAATACCCATCCCAAATGGATTATGGGACCAACACTGGTAAGTGAAAATTGTGAGAACAGAGTTTGAGAACAATGCAAGAAGCCATGCTTGGAAGTGTTCTAAGCTGTTGGCTAAGTACTGTTAGCAGCACAAACTCCACATCTGTGAGATTACTCCAAAGGTCAGCCAGATGCCAAACCGGAACAAATTATACAAAACCACCAATGTCAAACCCCAAAAGTGACACTCTGAAGCCTCACAGCCACAGAGAGAGGAAATGACCCTCCTTTACAGCCCCCTACTCCACCTGCTCGGTCCCTTCCCTGCAGAGCAAGGGCCCTCTGCAAGCCCTGCACATCCCCAGGTCCAGGGGGTCAGAGCTCCTGACAGTGCCAGAGTGTTCCTGCCCCTCCAGTTCAAGAGCTGTGGCACTGCTGCTTCCCACAGGACACGGCCAGCAGGCAGATAGATCTCTGTAACAGCTACTCTTGTTTCTCCTTGGCAGGGCTTTCTAGGAAGTGACCTTGAAATCAATTACACCACAGAGGCCTTAGGAATGCACAACAGGGATGTGTAACCACTGAATTACTGCAGGCAACAAAACACCTCAGCAGCCAAACCCCCTGCACACCCTGGGCAGTTCCCTCCAGCCTGCTGGGTCCTCAGTGGTTTCCATGTGCTTCCAGAGGCAGCTGCTGTTAGATGGGACCTTCAAGAGTGCAAAAGCTGGGGGGGGGGAAATTACATTGTGTAGAGCATAGAGAAACTTAATTGTGATGTACCTGATGTAGACAGAATTTACAGTCAATATTACATGAATATGTGACAAGGAGAAGACTTCATCCTCGTGTAAAACACTTCAAGTTTTCATGATCAAACAATGTTTAAATCTGTATTAATTAATGAGATTCCTCAAGGTCATGTTACAGCCATGTGCAGGTTGCCAGGAAAAAGGAATCCCTGTGTTCAGAGGAAGGGAAGTGAGGAGGAGATACAACACCAGGTTTTGAGCTGAAGATGCCCAGATCATCATCCCTTTGAAAAGAGATGATGAGAAGCAAGATAAAGACACCTCATCACTTTTAAGTGGGAAGTGGATGCATTTGGAGCAGCTTTTGAGCAGCTCTAATGATACATAAATACTCCTCTGCAGATTCAGGCCTTCTAGGAAAAAGTAATTTCATCCTGCAGTCCCTCCCACTGCTTGGTCTCAGTGCTGAAGGGAACCACAGAGTCTGCACACACCAGACACAATAATCCACGTGCTTTGAACAGATCAGATACCAGCTTCCCACTAACCACAAAATAAGATAAAATATACAAGGAACAATGTGGGAGGGACCAAATGCATATTTAGGGTACAGAAAGGCACTGACTCAGGGAAAAGGGAACTTCATTTCAAGGAGGTGCAGAGTATGCACAGTAAAAGTCTTTGGGGCCTGAGGGAAAAAAGAAACACTTCTGGGGGCAAGAGGCAAAAGATTTGCCAGTGAGAAGTGCATGGGACAACAGTACCCAGGCTACAAACATTGACCCAGTGTTATCGCTGCCTGGACTACAGCCAATAATTTGCCTCATTCCTTCAGATTTTGGTGAAAGAAACAATTCAGGGAGTAGCAGCATCTATTGCAATGCAGGCACAACTGAGGGCCACAGCAAACCTCCTAAAGCCAGGCCTCACACTGCAGCTGCACAAAGCTGTCCCAGGAAGCCACCAACGTGCCCGACCTCCTGTCTGAGAAGGAACAATATCCCATTCAAGCTACCCTGCTGCAGCCTCCTCTGCTGGGAGAAGGAACTCTGTGTGGAGCAGTTGAGGTCACAAACAGCACAAAGCTTTGGTTTTTACAAAAAACTGTGGAAGTGACACCTTATCCAGGAACCACTGCATGCCACAGCCCAGTGTGGAGAGAGAAACCAAAATGGGAAGGCAAGGAAGCAGAGATCTCGTGTGACTAACACCTGAAAGAGCAAAAGTGTGTCACATCACACATTTACTGCTTGATGGTTCACCCCAAAATCAAACAGGCTGGCTCACAAACTAATGGCTACTTGGAAGGACACTCTGGCATTGCCAGAAGTTGCTGTGAGAATTTACTCATATTGGCCACGATTCAGGGTCAGACTTGGGCAGGTCACTGTGCTTAGCAGTTAAAACAAGCCCATCCTGGTTGAGATGTAAGAATTAATTATGATTCTAAATTTTACCACCTCTTTTACTCCCTGCTGAAGAGTTTATAATTTGTCTTCTGCACCTACATGTTCAGTAGAGAAAGGTTTTTTAGCCACTACTGGAACATGACATAAAGGTGATACAGCAGAGCTGGAGGTGTCTCCTTGTGCTGTGCCACTGAACTGGAGCTCCCTTCAGAGCTCAGCCATCCCTGCACCCACCAGGTTAAGCTTGAGACACAACCAATCCTTCAATGAAACAACCTCCATGCTGCCCTGGGGAAGGTGATTGAACCCGTACAGACTCTTGGAATTTGTGTGAATCTTCTCCAGTCCACACATGGTGTCAGCACCATCCCGTCCAGCAAATGGAGTCTGAGCAAAGCAAGGCTCTCAGAGACCTCTGTCACGCCCACAAAACACACTGAGCATGATGTGCAGGTGTTGCCAGCAGTTCTCCAGAACCTCCCAATGAATAAGCAGTTCTTCCATCAGTTCCTTCCAGAAAGCAGCTCTTCCATCACCCAGCTGTGACAAACAGCACTCACCAAACACCTTCTACTTGCTGGAGGTGAAACATCCCACACCACAATCCCAGGAGAACTGTCAACTCTTTCCCACTATTGCTCACTCTCAACCTGCTCAAAGCCACGGGAGGAGGTGGCAGGGCCTGGGGCTGAGTAGCCCAGTGCAGAGCCAGCCCAGCTGACACACTGAGCATCACTCCAGGCTCCTGGTGCCAAACACTCTCAGCAGGAAGATCAGGGGATATTTTTAGTGTATCTTGACAGCAGGGTTTCAAGCCTTCAAGTCACACTGAAACATCGTGTCTTGAGTCAACACTAGATTATCTCTCAGTGCATAAAATGTTAACCCAGTAGCTTCTGGCAGTCACAGCAAACTCACCTTCCAAACATGGCAAAAAGCAGGGACAAGGGAAGCTGCCTTCTTTAAAATACCTGGCACAGCCCATGGCTGCAGGCATCCACAATCGAGGAGGACTTGGCAAGAGGCAAGTTCTATAAACCCAACAATCTATATATCAATAACAAATCTATAATCTATAACAATCAATAACAGACAAAGCAGATCCTGTTTTGCAGGGATTTCTTAACTACTGCTTAGGTTATTACCAAGACATTTCATGTCATATGTGGCAGGGATTGACCACCAAAGAACACCTGTTTTGAAGCATTTTTCCCCCTTGCACATTGATTGTCTCCATCTTCAAGGTCCTGCTACCCCGCAATAGCATTTCAGGCAGTACCTAAAAGCTGTGCCATTACCTGCACCACAGCAGCTCCAAAGGAGCTTCCAGGCACTGGACGCACTGCAAAGCTCTTCCCTGTGTCACCTGCAGCTCCCCAGGGACACAGAAGGCAGCAGGATCCTCTCCCCTGGCACTCCTGCAGCTGCTGCACTGACAGCTCCACTCCAGCCCTCTGTGCCTTCACTCTGCTTCTGAGGATTCCAGCTGCCAGGAACTGCTCTGCTTCCCTGCAGCAAGTGCTCCCCTGGGTCCAGATCTCACACTTGAAAGCAGAGGCTTTGAGCCAGCATCAAATATTTTAGTTAAGATGCTACTTTTCTTTATTTAAAACCAGGTAGTGATGATACCAGAATAGCGACAGCAACTTGGAGCTCCAGATGGGGCTGTTCCAGCCTGTAATTACAACTCAGCACCCAGGAACCCTCCAAAGTGTCCTCTGTGGTGCATCAGTGCTGTGGCACTGCAGGACATGACACTGGAGGTGACCTGACAATCTGCAGCACTCAGGAAGTGAGACAGCAGCAGCCCCTGAGACCTGGCTGGGCTGTGAACACACACATTGAGCTGTCACTCTAAACAAACCCACAGAGCTGATGAGATCCTTGCTAGACCTCAGCCTGCTTGTGCACTGTACAGCTCTCACACCATTTATCTGCTACCAAGGTTCAGTAGCAAAAGGGGGCTCAGAGGTTCTGTTGCAAAAGTGTCACTGCATCAGCCAGTGCAGTACCAAACCCTGTAAGACACCACGGCATCGGGGAGGAGAGCACACCCAACACACCAGGATTTAAGCAGTCTCTTTAGACACTCAATCTGCTAAAGGCAACAGGAAGAATTCATTAAATAAAGCTATTTAAAATCTAAAAGCTTTAACACAATGCATGTTGATGCTGAAAAGGAAAATAAGTTTGGAAAAGCAGTTCTGGTTGTCAGGACCTGACCTCCAGCACTCAGAGTTTCTTCTCCTGCAGCTAAGCCTGACAGCAAAAACAGCAAGGAGCTGTTTTCAATTAGCCTGCCTGTACAAACCTCCTAACATTGGTGGCACAAAAGAATGTCGGGATGGTTGTGAAATGAGTGATGCATTTTGATTTTAGTTGTCCTGGATGGTTGACTTTTGCATGTGATCCTGGGCCAGATCCTCAACTGCTGGAAAGGAGCAAAAGCTTTGCCAGTGTGCAACCAGTGCAGAGAAGGCTGATGACTGAGGGGCAGCACTGAGGATCACTGCCAAACCCAGTGACATGCATCAGGACTGTTCCTGAGGGTCAGGCACAAGAGAAAGACATCTCCCATCGGGACCATGGATGTTTGCTTTTCATGGGCATGACCCTGTGTACAGGATGACAGAGTAAAGATGATGGAGAAGGAATATTTCTGCTGCTTACTCCAGGAGAAGTACATTCTGACTTTAAATAAACTTGCAGCATTTGTAGCCTGAATTAAATTTGTCACTCGGCTTGTTAGAACCTCTGACACTCAAACTGTACCGAGCTGAAACAGAACCATCCACTGTTAATTTCCTGCTTTGCCTTACCTGTGAAATAAAAAACTGCAGATCAACTAAACGTAAAGAACATTGCAAGCCTACAAGAAATCTGGAGATGGACTTTGGATGAGTGCATGGAGTGACAGGACAATGGGGAATGATTTCACCCTGCCACAGGGCAGAATTAGATGGGATATTGGGAAGGAATTTTTCCCTGGGAGGGTGGGGAGGCCCTGGCACAGGGTGCCCAGAGAAGCTGTGGCTGCCCCTGGATCCCTGGCAGTGTCCAAGGTCAGGTTGGACATTGGGGCTTGGAGCAGCCTGGGACAGTGGAAGGTGCCCCTGCCATGGCAGGGGTGGGATGAGATGGGCTTTAAGGTCCCTTCCAACCCAAACTGTTCTGTGGTTCAATAAACACTGAATTGCCACTAAAACCAGAAGAGTCAGGGAGCTGTTTGGAAGTGCAGGCCAGGAGCGCAGAGGATGCAGCTTTCACTTGCAGACCCAGGCAGGGAACTCACGAGCTGCCATGGGTCTACCAGAGACTCAGTGATGCTGGAGATAAGAAACACCCCCACACCAAACAGACACCCCCAGAGGAGCCACCCCCACCCAAATCCTTGCTGCAGGAGCAGAATTGCCCTGGCCTGATGAGCAGCACTCACAGCACAGAAACACACACCAAGGCTCTCCTTGTGTGTGTGTCCAAGAGCTCGGGCTGCCAGCTGCTCAGATATGTGTCAGCACATGCCGTGGGCAGCACCAAGAAATGAGGTCAAGCAGAAAGCAGCACTGACTCACATCAGGCACATGTGGGGCTCCATGGCCGTTTTGTCTCAAGCACAAAATACAACTGCACAGGCAATGGGAGCTGATGCCCCTGAGAACCTCCCAATGCCTGGTCTTTGTCCTTTTTTTCCAAAATCACGACTTGTTTTTATATAGCAGTGCAGAAAGATCCCCCTCCTGCAGCAGAAACCATAAACTGCTCTTAGTAGCAGTGAGAGCTGAACATGAAGTGGCAAGAGGAGCAAACCATTGACAAGTGTTGTCAGGGATTCCTCATTTGCCACTAATGCAGCAACTGAAATTATCCATCACCTACAGAAGACCTTGTAAGGTCTCTGGGGGTTATTCCCAACCCGTAGCTTTAGGGCCCTAATCCTATAAATCCTCTAAGGTGTGTGAAAATGGCCAATGTCAGCCATGAGCTTGAAGGGCTCAGGCCCTACTAAAAATACCAGGAACACAACTCCTGACCACGTTCAAAGCTGCAACCCTCCAGCTACAGCTATCTCATCTAACCTAATAATTCATTGCAAATAGCATTAAATATGCAATCTCTATCTCTCTCAGCTGTTTCCTGCATGTTGGATTCGCTCACCCAAACCAAATTCTCATCCCCAGTACATCACAGAAGGCTCACAAATCACTCATGTGGCAGAGGTACCTCTCCTAGATTTTTCGTTCATTATAACATTTAAAAAAATCCCTTTTAGCTTTCTAAGGACAACTACAACAGAAAGAAAATGAAAAGTTTATACTTGGGAATTGACATGCAATGTCAAATCTGCTGATCTAATTGAAGGGAAGACAAGATCAGGCCCAGAGAGGCATGGACAATCCATTGGAGGAACAGCTCAATTTAAAAGAGGACACACACAAAAAAGATAAAATGGAAAGGAAAAACATGACAAGATAACAAAGCATAACAGAAGTCAAGGTTCTTTTCAAGTATAAGGGATAAAGGTGTCAGGCACTGAATATGTGTTTGAAGAGTATAATACTTTTGATGCATTAATGTGAATCCAAGTAAGGAACAAAGCAGGTGGAAATGACTACAGTGACCTTGGACAGGTGTGGAAAAAACACCCTTTGTTTAAATCTTTTGTAGAAGGGAGGACAAGAAAAAATTCAGAACTCCCAAAGGACAAGAGAAGACTTGTTAAGCTGACTCCTTTTTACTTCCTCAGATGCACAGGACTGGCAAAGAGAGCAAGGAGGGGAATGTCCTTCCAAGGACTTGGAACACATGTCAAATCTCCTGCCCGCAAATGCTCCAACCCAAGCTGCAGGAGCATTAGCAAAGGCAGAATGTAAATCCAGAGGCAATTACCCTGACACACGGTGGCAAAGGCATCACCAGGAAAAGCCCCAGCTCATCCCAGGCACACACGTGGCCTCTGCACAAGCCCAAGGAGGAGAACTCCTGTTCCTGAGGGTGGGCTCTGCAGAGGCCTGGGAAACACCACGTGTGTGAGCCAGGCCAGGAAGCAGGAATTGCTTGCCAGATTTGCCTGTGACAACCCCATTTCTCAGACTCTGCTATGTGAGCAAAGCACACCCAATGCTTTCTATAGTAGGGTCCAAACACTGGAGGTTCTGAGGGAAAAATACTTTTCCCAACTTACTTCCAGTGTTCTGTTCAGGCTGTGTTGTGAGGGATGACCCTCCCCAATAAGGAATTAAGCACAAGTGAATCAGGCTGAAGGGTGCCCAGAGATCTGTAAAACATGGGGGTGTCTTGGGGTCCCCCCTGCGACCTCTGCTTTCCTACCACAGCCTGAGACCTCGGCACTCCAAAGGCTCCCACACAGCATTTGAGGGGAAAAGATGAAAGCAGCTGAATGTCAGTGCTGAGGAAGCTGCTGTCAGATTTATGGTGAAGGAGATTAACAGCAATGCCACGTGCTGAGGAGCAAAACAGCTTCACTGCACACCCACTCTTCCCTGCAAAACTTCCAGCAACTGACAGCTGGTACCTGACAGCTCTGCCAGATCCGTGAGATCCACGCTGCCTCCACACAAATGGGAGCCTCCATCTGAACACAGCAACAGTGGTAACCAAGTCTGCATCCACCTCAGCCTGCAGGGACCACCCCAAGACTGTAGTGCTGCTTTATAATAGCAGATGCTGCTGGGAACACAGGATTTTCACAGGACCCTGGGGAGGGGGGCTAAGAGGTCTATATTCAGCTCCCTACTCCACAGCACAGTCTGCTGGGTGACCCTGGAAAAGGAACTTGTTCATAAGAAAGAGGACTAACAACTCTGAACAATTGAAGGATGGTGACATTTACAACCCCAGCCCTCAATTCCCAGGGAATTTTAAGTTCTGTTATTCTGTAAAAATGAAAGCAAATAAAACTAACCCACTTCAAAATTAAGCCCACCAGCCCCTGGCCTTTAGGCATGTGCTAACAAGCTTACAAAGGATTTGTCTCAAGGCAGCCCTCTTCTATCAGCAGCCAATCGATTGAGGAGCATCTGGTGGCAGCTTTATCCTGCTAATAGAGACAACAGGAGTGTGGAGAGGTGTGCATGGAGCAAAGGCTCCCAGGATCTTCATCACAGCTACTGGTGTCTTATTCTCACTCAGGATGCATTGAGAGAGCAAAGAGCAGAGCCAGGAAAGCTTCACTGCTAAAACCATCAGCCCCAGACTGGTCAGGGCAATTCTGTGGCACATTACTGGTTTAGCTGTGAACAGACGTGGCAAATACGAGTAAGACTGGAAAAAAAAGGGGTGGATTTGGGGGGGAGCTCAACTGTCAGCAAAGGCAGTGTCCATCTGGATGATCAGAGAGCAAAGTGAACAGCAACCACTCTCAGCTGCTGCTACCTTTGGGGTCCCTTATTCACAACGAGGAACAAACTGATTCCCCCAGTTTTAACTGTTGAAGTAAAAGACTGGGGGGTGTTTTGGGTAAAACAAACCTTAAGGCATGTATTTCTCAGGAATCTTTAGGCCACATTGTCAAGAGAAACTCAAGAGAGGCTCTCCCTTCCACTCATGGTAATCATCTCAGCTGCTGCCAACGCCTGCAGCTTTGCATCTTCATTCCTGGGCTCCTGTAAACTAAAGAAACTGGGAACGGGCAATGGAGGAAGCAGCAGGCTAAAAAGTGGCAAATACAAGCCTGGAGATCCCTACAGCTGACTGAGATGCCTCGTAGATTACAAAACAAAACCTTGCAAGACTCCACAAGCAAGCTCCTCTAACAATGCCCAAATGCTCAGGGCTGCCCTTGAAAAGCAACAGCAAACCTTTAAGAAGGGTATTTGACTCACACCTGATTGTGACAAAGTAAGGGAGGACACAAAGAAACTCTGCCTGAAGCTGCCCTCCATGGTCCACAGCAGCCTTCTGCACCACCAGTGAATGAGCTTCAATGACAGCCCTCAAGCCCCTGGTGGAAATCACAAGATTTGGAGAAAGATCTCCTGACAGCTCTATCACAGAGTGGACAGGGAAGAGCAACACAGAGGACGTTTCCTAAAGACTTCCAGTTTTTAACCAAATCAAAAAAACTCAGTACTATCCAGAATCCAGTTGTAGATACAGCCATACTACAGTGCTGATTGGGATCACATCTGGACAGATTTTGAACTGACTGGCATTTGGTGACATGGCAAAGAAGGCGTCTGGCCACAAACTGACCCTGCCTAATGATATCAAAATATTTTTCCTTCCCTGTCAAAGAATAATTACAGAAGGCTGGATTTTCTCGGGTTTTTTTCCCCCTTCCATCAACCAAACTGCCATTCTTAATGCTGAGATACTGATCCTTATTTTTTATGGCAAATTGAAGGAGGAGAGCTGAGGCTCTGCTTCTGCAGTTGGACTGTCACAGACTTCCAGCCAAACCCACAGTCCCCACCTCCCACTGGTCCTCAGCAGCTGGAGCAGGAAAAGTGCTGAGTGTTACTCACTGCCATGACGAGCTCAAAAGGGTATTTGTAGACTCGAACTGGGGATTGGTATTTCTGCACCATTTTTACCACACACCTGTAATAGAGAGAAATTGGAACATTTTAGATCCCCCACGCCAAGCAGTGCAATACATTCTAGGTGATTTTTACAGACCTTACTAGAAGTTGTAACTCTTTCTTACAAATAGAGAGAAGGAGATTTATGAGGTACAATATCTTGCCTAATAAGTAGCGTAGAGAGAGGAAAGTCTGCAGTTCCACACCAGTGCTGTGTCCAGCATCCCGTGCTGCTTCCCAACACTACTGCAGTAAATTCAACTCAGAGCTCCAACAAAACTATGATAATTAAACCACAATGCAGAGATGAATCGTACTCTGGAGAAGGAGCCTGTCTTAGGAGCCTTACAGAGCTTATAAGGCAATTCTTCCCCCTATCCCCTTTCCCTCCATTGTATCTGTAATCATTAGGCAAAATCTTTCTCATTGAAAGCTCCCACAGCTCCCCATATCTTGGTGTTTTAAATGCTTTTGTGCACCAAATAGGATTCAGTTGTTTTAGCTCACTGAAAGGAAGGAAAACGATGCTGAAAGAACATGCCTGATGCTAAGCTGGCAATCACATCCCACTGCCTGGATGCCCACTGTTCCAGCTGAACTGAGGCAAGAACTGCAGGCAACGGGAACAATCCCATCCTCAGCACTTCCCTGCTCCCAGCCACCTCTCACTGTTCTCATCAGGATTCCTCCCTCAGACTCTCCTGCCCGGGGTTTAACCCTCAAACACGCATCACTAACCAGCATCTCAAGGGAAGTACACAAATCATTTTAAAAAGCGTTATTAGGTTGCTTCCTGCAATTCCTTTAGGAATTCCTTTGTCCTGCTCCTACAAATACCATCCATGACCATCAGCAACACAAAGGGCTGGACGGCTGCTTGGAGGCACGGTGCTTATTCCACCCCACTCAAATTCCACTGCTGAGCAGACACAGCCCTCGGCAACATGACGCAGTGTAGCACTGAACTCGACAGTCAGAGCACTCAGACAACTTATCCCTGACATTTTCAGCCCAAAACCAGAGGTGAAACATGAATAGGCAATAGATTCTCCCTCAAAAACTACTGCAAAATACCATCACACTGTAAAATCTATGCAAGGGCAAGGGGAAAAGGACTTTAAAAGTCTGAGTACCTGAGAATGGGAGATTTTTGGAGAAATAAGGTCCAGCAATCAGACAGCTCCTCTGCAGAGGACCACATTACCCAAGGAGCAAAGGTCAGGACTCACTGGATCTCTCAGTCCCACTCATGCTAAAAGCCAGTCAGTGCAGAGAGAACCCACCAGCAGAGCATCCAGCCCAGAGTGCAGCGAGAGGAGCATGACAAACACACCCCAGGAAGCCCGGGCTGCTATCAGGTATCGGATACCCGAGCCAGGAGGCACAGGGCACCTTGGAACACGACCTGTAACATGATTAGGCTGGGCGGGGACCCTCCCCGTGAGTGCAAACAGAGCGGGAGAAGCCTCATCATGTGCATTTCGCCGGGATCTTGCTTGTTCTGACCTCACCTCCTACACCAGGAACTCCTGCACCTCTGCAGCAGAAGGTCAGAAACCTCCACAGCAGGAAGGCTGAGGGCAGACCAGCCTAGAATCACCCACAGCCCAGAAATTGCCACCAGCTACAGAACAGTGGGATGGCACAAGCTGTGGCTCAGCAGCCTTAACGGTGCTGCTTGGACAGACCCACTGCCACAGGTTCATTGCCTCTGTGCTTCTCCAGCTGAGGGAAGGCTGGAAAAGAGAGCCAGTGACTCTTACACCAACAGGAAGCTGTGGGAAAATGACAGCTGATAACTCACACCTGCCCCAGAAACCTTTCATACCTCGTGAGAGTGCAGTGGCAGCAGACCTTCTACGCCCTCTCCTCCAAACAGAGCTGTGAGAGGGTCATTGTGCTTCTCAAAGCAACAGGGACTTCTGCTAGAGTTCCTGAAAAAAAAAAAAAAGGAAAAATCCATCGGAAAAGGCAGTGAAAGGTGGCTACTTGGCACACCCAGCTGCAGACCATGATTAGCACTGATAAGGACATACAGTCTCAGTGTTACCATTGGGCATCTGGGCCATATTAGCTCAGGACGTGCATGTTCCCAGGGCTGTAGCACCAGAGACAAACGTGTTTTTAAAGTCATCTCGTGTTCCACTCAAATTATAAACAGGTATGTTCAACCAGCAGAAAGAAACCACCCAACTACAGAGTATGTCTACTCCTCAAACATCCATCCAGCTCTACAGCAGCCCAGGCTCCCAGGCTCAACTTTCTATTTGCATCTGGCTAAAAAAACATATTAGGAAAGACAACTCAGGTGAGGAGCAGTGACCCACTGAACTGCAGCATGACTACTTAGAAACCCCTATGCACAGGTGGAGGCACACCTGAAGCATCCATAGGGAAACACCAGCAAAGAGGCTCAATTCCAGCTGGCCAAGCCCAGAGTAGTTGATTAAAGATCAGAGGTTGGAGTTATCAATGCATTGAAGCAACAAATCTGGCTAGTAACAACCATCCCAATAATAACAACCCTAACCATCCCACATAGATATTAAAAATATTTCAGTTCTTGCACACCTGAACACAGGAAACAGCAGCAGCCACCACATTTCACAAAGCATCCTGTAACACACTGTGCCAACAGCACTGAGCCCTGAGAGCCTCAGCTCCCTGAGCACCCCTTTTGCTCCAGCCCACACAGCAACTCCTCTGTGAACCAGAGAGAGTTCATTACCAGCTCGAGATGCACCTGCTGGGTGTTCCAGGGAAGGAGGTGGGAAGAGGAGGGATGTGAACCCCTGGGGGCACTTGCTGTAACTCTGGGAGCATTCCAGAGAAATGGATTCTGCAGAAGCCATGGTGCACCCTGTGTGCAAAGCTCCCCCAACACATGAGCCAGGCCTGGGAGGGCTCCCCTGAGGAACACACATCACTACACACAGCAAAGGGACAGGCAGTGACATTAACTGTGTGTTTCCTTCTCATCTAGAATCAGCCACTGTGCACCTGAGGGATTTTCCATATGCTTGACTTCTACTCCACTGTTTGTAGGAGCAGCTTACTTGACAGAATACAGCCAGATGGTCAGAAATCAGAAACTGAGTGTATAGATTAAATACAGAGAAATCCCTAAATCAAACCCCCCACCCCTGCTTCTCCTCTAGGCACAGAACTCAGTCAGCTCCTTCCACACTGGAGCTGCCTGTTGGGTGTGGAACTGCCAGCAAGTGACTGTATTAACTTCTCCCACCTGTGGTGACTGCTTTTCATCTTGAAGAGAACTGAGCAGGTTTTTTTGTTTTGTTTTTGACAAAGAACTGCTGAAAATAACAGGATTCTTGACTTCCTCAAATACCATTACAGCACGTGAAAGCCAGCTGTGGCACCCAGCTAAGTTGATATTTCCCATTAGAAAAGGGGGACTCCACAGGGCTGTACTCTTTCCTCCCACCTTCTGGAGAAAGGTAGAGAGAAAGGTGTGTGACCTCTCCTCTTCCTGGAGCGCCTTTCACTTACAGAGATATTGTAATTGGTGCTTTACACACAGAATAATGACATGGTACCAAGCTGCAGGATATTTATTACAGCTTTTTCACCTAAGAACTTAAGAAAAGTCCTTTCAAGCTTGTTATAAGGAAGCCTCAAGGCGAAACTGTGCCAGAATAAACCTTCACCATCTTTTAGAAGCAGACATCTGCTCAGGCAGGGCTTGATCTTGCCCCCTGAGAAACACCTCTGAGCAGGTGAAGCAGCACGGAGGGTGCAGGTCACTGTGCTGAGGTGGAGTCTGGGCACTGCTCCTACACCTGGCAGAGGTACCTGGAGTCCTGGCGTGGGTAAAAACCAAAGACAAGCAACACAAACATCCAAACAACAACATTTACACATTCCTGACCACACAATAAGGAACAGACGTTTTGGCTCAGGGGAAGAGGGAAGTGGAACAGTGTCCAGCACTCTGCCCTCAGAGCTGTTTCTCTTCCATGTGTCTCACAACAAGCTCCATGCCCAGTATTTCCACACATCCATCTCGTAAGGTAATTTTCTCACCAAAAAATCACCATGGAACGTTTATGCACAGCAGCACATTAACTCCCTGACATTTGCCAGCCTGCAGCAGGAGATAAGCATTCCTGAAGGAAAGCCCCTCTTTCCTCACCTTACTACTCCACAGGAAGTCATACCACATGGATTTATCCAGCCACAGTATAGGAAATAGTTCAATTCTCAAATACAGCTTAAGAATGGAGACACACAATCCTGGAGTGGTCTGGGTTGGAAGGGACTTTAAAGCCCATCTTGTTTCACCCCCCGCTATGGGCAGGGACACCTTCCACTGTCCCAGGCTGCTCCAAGCCCCAATGTCCAGCCTGGCCTTGGACACTGCCAGGGATCCAGGGGCAGCCACAGCTGCTCTGGGCACCCTGTGCCAGGGCCTCCCCCCCCTCCCAGGGAACAATTCCTTTCCAATATCCCATCCATCCCTGCCCTCTGGCAGTGGGAAGCCATTCCCTGTGTCCTGTCCCTCCAGCCCTTGTCCCCAGTCCCTCTCCAGCTCTCCTGGAGCCCCTTTAGGCCCTGGAAGGGGCTCTGAGGTCTCCCTGGAGCCTTCTCCTCTCCAGGTGAGCACCCCCAGCTCTCCCAGCCTGGCTCCAGAGCAGAGGGGCTCCAGCCCTTGGGGCATCTCTGTGGCCCCTTCTGGACCCACTTCAACAAGTCCACATCCTTCTTGTGCCAAGGGCCCCAGGCTTCAGTTTAAAATGTAAATCAAGATTAGACCGAGGCAGCAGCTCATTCAACAGTGGAACTGATGCCTTAGGACCAGCAAACTATTTCAGTCTGCCTTGAGTGAAGTTTGCAGCTGTATTTTCTTTGAACAGAGGCTGGCTGTCATCAGCCTCCCCAGATAAGTGGTGCCATCAACACAAATGCCTTCTTCACCATCTACAGACCAATTTTACAGCTCGGAGGAGTTAAGACAAGTGACCCAGAGAACATACTTGGTTCACCTAGAAGCTGACTTGAAAACATGGAATCATAAAACGGTTTGGAAGGGACCTTAAAGCCCACCTCGTTCCACTCCCTGCCATGGGCAGGGACACCTTTCAGTATCCGAGGCTGCTCCAAGCCCCGTCCAGCCTGGCCTCGGACACTGCCAGGGATCCAGGGGCAGCCACAGCTTCTCTGGGCAACCTGTTAAATCCATCAATGCATTGAACAGCCATTGATCAGGGTCACCCTTTGAGTTTACAGGTACCTCGGGGCTAGTTCCAGGGTAAATTTGTTGAACCCCGAGCCCCTGGGAGCTCGGCGTGTCCGGCTCTGCGCTCGGGTGATGCCGGGGTCCCACCCGCAGCCCCCTCCAAGGCTCAGCGCCCCTGAAGCGAACCCCGCCCGCCCCTCAGCCGGCGTCCGTCCCACTCCCCCAGGCACGGCACAAACCCGACAACTTTAAAACCGCTGTATCTGGTCCTCAGACCTGAAGGGATCCGCCGCCACCCCGAGCCCACCGCCCGGGTCTTCACCGGCTCCCTCCCTGATCCCACAGGATTATGACTAAAATTTCCCTCTCGGCTTTCCGTGGCTGACGGATAGCGGCTCCTGGCACCCCCACAGCCACCGCCGCCCCCGCTCTGCCGCCTCACGACGGGCCCGGGCACACGGGGCGAGAGAACCCCCCCCCCCCCCCGCCCCTCCCTCACACGGCGGCCCCGAGGGACCCCCGCAGAGCGCTGCCCACCGCGGCCGCCTCCCGCATCGCACACCCGCGTTCCCGATCGCACGCCCCGGTTCCCTCCCGCCCGTCGCGCTCCCCTCACCGCGGGCGCGGCGCAGCCCGGCCGGGCCCATCGCGCTCTCGGCGGCTCCCGCGGCTG
>VZTJ01002935.1:189723-210343 GCA_013397795.1 Orthonyx spaldingii | reverse complement strand
AAAAAAAAAAAAATTCAAACTTGTAGGAATGAATAATTGCTGAGAACAAACCCCATGGGTTTTTCCTGATGATCAGATTTAATATGACAGTAATCAGCTTCTGCTTATTCATTGCCCTTGAAGCGAATATCTCAAGGCCTTTTGCAGCTCAGGCAGCATTCGTGAAACTACAGACACATCTAAATTCTGCATTTTAATACCACTGCTAAAATGTATGAAATGCAACACAAAAATCCTCTTCCAAGGAATAATTTTTCAGGCTGCATTTCAGTGATCATTACTGCCAGCAACCCCTGGCTCCTGGGCTGGACCTGCACATGTAAGCTCTCATTACCATGCACGGTTCATGACTTCCCCAACACTACTGAGGGGTGGAGAAAAAAGGAAAATATTTTGCTCCAGTGCTCAAAATCCTGTGATGTTTGACCCTGGGGTCAAGTGAGATCCATTTCCAAAGTCTGACCCCAAACTGCACAGGCTCTAGCACATAGTGCTGAAGCTCTGGAGGCATTTAATTCTTCCTTCTCTGGAGCAGAGGACACAGCATCCACATTTCCTTTTGCTCCACTGTTTCTGCTTGATTTCATGAGTTCTTGGGACAGGCCACCAGTAGCCATAGCAGATACCCTGAGTAGTAATGCTTCCCATGCTGGCCAGTTTACTAATGACACATACTGGTATTCCCAATATAGGGAGTGAAGTGGAAAAACAGCCAATTGAAAGACTAAACTGTGAGATTTTACAGGAAATCTGGGGGGCGGGTGGAGGGAGGGGGGAAGCACTGGAAGAGCAAACCCATTCTCCAGATTCCTATTTATTGAGAAGCAACCCTCAGCTATACCAAGGGAATTTTGACAGAGGAGCTCCTGGAGCAGCCTCAGCACACGGAGCCAGGGAGAGCAGAGCCACCAGCAAAACCTGTGCCATGGAGTTTGCATCGCTCGCAGGGATGTGAGGAGATCTGAGTTCATTCCCTGCTCCCCCCTAACCAACAGACAGTGACTTTTTAGGGTGAGACAGGAAAAAACTCCTCTTGCTTATGGAGCAGGAAGCTGATTGGACTTGCAAAACCACCCTGAAGGAAAGAGGCCGTGGGGATGCTGCAGCACCGGGCAGCTCCACACCTCACCTGCACAAACAGGAGCAGTTTCCTGTTGCAGATCTCCAGGCGCTTCCGTGAGACTTCAGATTTTCGTAGCTGGCCATCAGCCAGGGACAGCTGCCTCTTCAGCTCCAGGATGTCCTCCTGAGGCAGGGACACAGGAGGAGGAGAAAGGTGGAGTGATGCTCCAGCACCGGCTTTTGGAAACAACAGTTTGTGACATTTGCTACAAGCAAAAGCAGTGTCCTTTGGGAGGGAACAGTGGAAGTTCTGAAAATGATAACACGGACCCAGAGACTGGGTTGGTCTTGTGGTCCCACACAACAAATTATCTGTTTGCTATTTCATTTTCTCCTGTGTAAGTAGAAGGAGGGTAACCTTAGTTGTGGCTGCCCCTGGATCCCTGGAAGTGTCCAAGGCCAGGCTGGATGAGGCTTGGAACCACCTGGGATAGTGGAAGGTGTCCCTGCCCATGGCAGGGGCTGGGAATGAGCTGAGCTTTATGGTCCCTTCTGGCCCAAATCATTCTGTGACTCTGTGAACCCACAGAAGAAGAGTCTGAAGAGTTGTGGGTTTTTCCCCAGGCTGCAGGGTTGCATTACCTCTATTTCAGAGACGTGTTTCGCTTTCTTCCCCGCCAGCTGCATCTTGAGTTCTGCAATTTCAGCCTCCAGCAGGTGGATCACTTCCTCGTAGTCCTGCTCAGCACTGTGGGCCTGTCTCTGCACCACCTCGGCCATCTGCAGTTTGCTGTGCAGTGTCCGGTTCTCCGACAGGAACCCCAGCGCTTTCTGCAAGCACCCACAGCTCCCAGTGAGCACACCACGTCCCCCGCAGCTGCCAACCCCCAAACCCACCCCCAGCACCCCAGAAATCCCTTCACTAACTTGGTTCAGCCTTTGAAGCTCATCCTCCATCGACTTCTTGCTGTTCTCCACCTCTTTCAGGAGAGACTGTGGGGAATATTTTCACCAGATTAGAAGCAGCAAATGACAGGACATGCCCTAGAATGCCCCTACCCACCAGAATAATATTTTAGAGAAGTTCTGTGCACTTTGCCCCCCATGGGAGATCTTTTAGGGCTGTGACCTGCGGAATTCCACCTGGCCACAGCCGTGGTGCTGACAGCCAGGTGAGGGTGAGAGGACAGGTGCTGCCTCTGTTAGTCACAGACTGGAATTCTTAATGAGACCTGCTTTTTAAATATATTAACTGCCTGCTGAGAAGGGACTGAGTGCTTTGAGTACAAATAAGTTTTTCTTTGAGGTTGAGAGCGAGAAAGAGGCAATTAAGGAGAGTGGAGGGTGAGAGGCTCCTGTGTGACGAGGAATGCACAGAATGCAAGCTGGTGACTTTGTCCAGAGGCACAGGCCACCCCATCACCCCCATGCAGAGCTACAGCAGAAGGCCCCAGCCAAGAAATCTGCTCCGAGGGGAGGCTCCACCTTGAGCCTTCGGACTTCGTGCCGCAGATCCGCCATCTCCA
Organism: Orthonyx spaldingii; assembly: GCA_013397795.1. NCBI lineage: Eukaryota > Metazoa > Chordata > Aves > Passeriformes > Orthonychidae > Orthonyx > Orthonyx spaldingii. Next base: position 207,755 of record VZTJ01002935.1, on the reverse strand, counting down.
GCTGCAGCTGCTCCAGGTCCTCGTTGCCATTGCAGTTGAGAGAGTCAAAGGTCTGCAAGGAGAGGGACAGACTCATCACACGTTGAATCAAAGTCGCCTCAAAAAGGAGCCAGCATTTTTATGCAATAGATCAAAAGGCAAATTAAGTAATTCAGCTCCAGGATGGTTCCTTTTGCCCCAGAACGTCACTCTCTGATCCCCATCGTTGCTGAAATAGCTGAGCTACAGCGAATTTTCACTTCGTGAACCAAATGAAATTACTTAGAATTGATTAATTGTGGCTATTTCCCCTTTAGCATAACCACCAGGCTGCTTCCTCATATTATCCCACAGATACTGTTATTTCCTTATTAAAAATGAGAAGTTTGAGGTCTTTTATAGAGTTTCCTGTAAACAAAATGACTAATGAATAGTTCTGCCTTGTCTTTCTAGCTCTAGAAGAACCAGAAAATGGTAATTCAGCTTTTCCCATCTCAGAATTCTATGGATTTCATGTAGAGGATCCACAGATTCAATGCAGAAGAGCTCTGGGGTGACTGACCAGGGAGTGAAAAGCCGACGTATCCAGCAGATTGGCCACTTCGTGCTGAGTGAAGAGCACAGAGCTGGAATCCAGACCAGCCCCGTCCAGCTCCTCCTGCATCACATCCCTGAGTGCTTGGAGAACATCTGTGAGAAACAATCAGTTTTTACCAGGCTAAAAGAGAAAATTGCTGTGTGTTAGGAGAAAATGCCACTGATTTTGGGGCCATCCACTGGTGCCAAGTTTAGAGTTTAGAGATGCCAAGCAGGCTTCTCTAATAACCCCTGGTTCCTCAGCAATCCTATCAAGCTTAAATAAGTTCTTGACAATCTTTATCAGACTCTTGTTTCTTATCCAGCTGAAAAAATGTACACTTTTAAACCCCAGAAAACCCCAGATATTTTCACAGGGGAGTTTTCACAACTGTGGTTCTGAAAGTTTTAAAATTTTAAGCTAAACCCACATTTCCCTGACAAAAGGCACCTGCTGCCATTTCTCATGTTGCTGATTTAAACAAAAAGACAACTCAGTGAGTTCAGCACTTAGAAAAGATGTTGAATTGACAAGTCTGAAAATCCACGCTCATTTTGCTTTCAGACATGAAGGAAAGCACAACAGAAGGGGCTGTGTGGGACAGGTGGGAGCCATCAGGGAGGTAGCACCAGGGTCCCAGAGTGTCCAGTCACAGAAACTCAGAAACATGGAATGGTTTGGGCACAAAGGGACCATAAAGATGATCCCATTCCACTCCCTGCCATGGGCAGGGACCTTCCACTGTCCCAGGCCGCTCCAAGCCCCGTCCAGCCTGGCCTTGGACACTTCCCCCCCCCCCGGAGCAGCTTCTTTGGGCACCCTGTGCCAGGGCCTCCCCACCCTCCCAGGGAACAATTGCTTCCCAACATCCCATCCGTCCCTGCCCTCTGGCAGTGGGAAGCCATTCCCTGTGTCCTGTCCCTCCATCCCTTGTCCCCAGTCCCTCTCCAGCTCTCCTGGAGCCCCTTTAGGCCCTGGAAGGGGCTGTGAGCTCTTCCTCAAGCTGGAGGCAGCTCTGCATGTGGGGTCTCACCTGAGGGGGCAGAATCCCCCCTCCCCTGCTGCCCACGCTGGGGCTCAGCCCAGCACAGGGGGGTTCTGGGTGCTCATGGCCAGGCCATGTCCAGCTTCTCACCCACCAACACCCCAAATCCTTCCCCCAGGGCTGCTCTCCATTCCTTCTCTACCCAGCCTGGATTGGTGCTTGGGATTGCCCTGACCCGCGTGCAGGACATGCTCTTGGCCTTGTTGAACTTCATGAGGTTCCCATGGTCCCCCCTTGCAGCCTGTCCCGATCCCTCTGGATGCTGCTCGGTCCCTGGGCTGCAGCAGGAGCAGAGTCTCTGCACAAGAAGCATCTTTACTGCCAGCACATTTGCTAAATACCCCAGGCATCCTTATTTCTGTTGCCACAAATGACACCACCAGGTCATTTGTAGGAGAGGGCCATGGTTCTGTGTCCCACCCCTCACTCTGCACAAAGCATTGATCCAGATGCTTGTGACTGCTCTCTCTGCTGGGGACATTGCTGATGGCTTTGGATTTTTGCTGAAAGCTCTCTGGGGAGCAGACCCTGTGGGCCACACATGCTCTGGAAGGCCACAGAAAGCAGAACTGGCTTTTGTTTTCTGTGTCTCCTCTGGCCAGTTCCTCTTAGGAAAGCTGGGATTTTGAGGACAGTAAGCCCTTGCACCAAGTTTCTTTTAGTCTGATTTTGCCTATTATAGGACAATGAGAATGGCTTTACACTGACAGAGAGTTGGTTCAGGATAGATGTTAGGAAGGAATTGTTCCCTGGGAGGGTGGGGAGGCCCTGGCACAGGGTGCCCATGGAAGCTGTGGCTGCCCCTGGATCCCTGGAAGTGTCCAAGGCCAGGCTGGACACTGGGGCTTGGAGCAGCCTGGGATAGTGGAAGGTCTCTGGGGGAATGAGATGAATTTTGAGGTCCCTTCCAACCCAAACCATTCCAGGATTCCATGATTGTGCAGAATGCCTTCTTTTATGTTTGTGACTTTCCCTCTTTCTAGGCTCCATCACTGCCCAGGCAGGTGTCTCACTGCCACTTCTTTCCCTTTTCAGCTGCCAGTGGAGCTACACAGAAATGACAGATCCCCCAGGGCAGAGCTCCCTCTCACCTCCATAGGCCACCGTCCCCTGCGAGTCCGTGGTCAGGCTTTGCCGGAGCTGCCTCTTCTTCTCCTCGGTCACATCCAGACCAAGATACTGCAGGACCTTGAGCAGAAACAAGGAGCCTTTAAAAAGAAAAATACTGGAAAAGCAACTCTGGGCTAAGCACTGGGAAGACACTTTGTGCTGGGTTTGTCAAGGCAGCATCTCCCTAAGGAGCAGGCTTGGATTGGATTTCCAGTCTCTCCTTTCCTGCACAGGTACAGAAATGTCTGTGCCTGAACACAGGTTTGCATCCCTCCAACAACATTTTATCTGCAATCAGATTGGCAGATCTGATGAGCTTTCAGTGCTCATCAGTGGGGTTTTAGCAAGACTCAGCTGGCAAGACCTCAGCCTCTCCTTTCTCTTACTGCCCAGAAATTGGTTTTGGGACCAGGAAGATAAAAGCTATTGACAGAGTATTTCCCACGGAGAGAGGAGACACTCAAACATTTTGGTCCTCCACTGCATATTTTGCTGTCTCATTATTCCTGATGCCCTAAATTCTACTGATATTTATCAATTCAACTCCAGGGCAGCACACAGAAGCAGATAAACCTGTGCAAGCCCCACTTCCCTGCTGGCAGCAGCAACTGAAAGCTTTTAAAAGACAAAGCCGAGCTCAGCAGACTCTGGGGAAGAGCCCGAGTGAAAGGGACACCTGTGCCAGGCTGCACACACAGCTCGGGCTCACAGCACCTCCGTCAGTCCCCGGGAAGGGGCTGCGGGTGATCCCCGCTCCCGTTTCCAGCACCAGCGAGTCCCCGGGACCCAGCTGCCGTCCCCTTCCAGTGCCGCCTCCTGCTGCTCTGCCCGCCGCCCCCGTGCCGGGCACTGCTGCTGGCTCCCAGACTTCAGGATGCTGCCGGGGTTGGCACCCCCAAAGCCACCTCAGGTTGTGCCGGTCGGTGTCACCCCCGCCCTGCCACCGCTGCAGCCGCCCGCTCCTAACACAGGTTTTCAAAGGGAAGCCAAGCGTTCGGCTCCTGCCGGCCGAGAGGACCTGCCCTGTCCCCGCGAGGAGCAGAGGTCGCTGTGCAAATGCCCCCCTGGATGCCGCGGCAGGAGCATCCCGCAGGCTCCGGAGCGCAGCTCCCGCCGGCGGGTGGCAGCAGAAGTTCGTCACATCGGGGCCTCCGCGGCGTCCCCGGCCCCGCACAAAGGGCTCTGGCCCCGCATCCCCCCCGCAAACGCCACAAGAACCCAAGGTACCAGACTTGGTGGCCCCCCAGGCCACCCTGCCCCTCACCAGGGTCTCGGTGAGCAAACAGGCAGCTCTGCTCCATGCCCGTGGAATGTGATTTCCATAAAATGATGGAAGAATCAGCGGTGCCGGGTGGCTCCTCGGTGAAGTATCTCCGATCTCAGCCTTCCCTCGCCCACACCAGGCTGCCTGAGTGACAGCAGCATCAAAACGTTTGGAGGGCACAACCCTAGCCAATGGCACGGTGTCCAAGGGAGGTGCAGCTGCCAGGAGAAGACTTCTGGAGCTTCGTGGAGCACTGGGAAATAGCCAAGATGAGCCAAGGGATGTTTAAGTGCCCCTTTGGACACAGCCAGGATGTTTCACCCTCTTTACCTTCAGAGGCTGGACTCGACCTCCAGCAAACTCAGCTGAAGAATGGATTCTTTTCTGCACAGTGAACAAGGAGGAGACCTTGCTTTGGGGAGAGGGACCCTGCCGCTTACCAGTTCCAGTTTTCCATCCTTGAGCCGGATATGGGGATCCAGTGCTACTTTGGGTTTGGTGCCTGAAGCTGCTTTGTAGTTAGAAGCTGAAGCAGGTGCTGAAAAATCAAAAATAAATATGAATGGGGAAGCATTTGGGTAGAGGAAAGAGGTGTCTGCAAAGCAAAATTCACATCTCTTGTTGCATGAAATATAAAGTGTGTGCAGCAGGGCAAGAATCCAAGTCCAGGATTTACTAAAACCAGCTCTGGAAGGCTGAACCAGCCACCCTTGGAAAGATTGGATACTGAGGCAAATACTTCTGAAACTGGGCTTCTGCATGGTTTAAAATGAGGTGTTTCATCCAGGGACAAAGGACTGCAAAAATAGCACTTTGGAAATTTCCAGTCACAGAGTTTTGTGGAGTCTTGGAGTTCTGGTGAACTGTGAGAAAAAGGAATTAAAATCTGCCTGGTTCTTGTCTACTCTGATTTAGCAAAACTGAAAGAATTCCTGACACCCATGTGAACGAAAGATTAGAAATGATGTGGAAAAGCACCACCTCTCAGATTTTTTCCCTCCCAACTGCAAAAAGCCTTGAACCCTTCTCCCCTCAGCTGGGCAGGCAGGTATTTGGGGTAGAAGGAGCCGCATGCACTGTGAGACAGCTACAGAGGCAGAAAGAGGCAGAAGCAGCAGCTGCTGTGCTGTCATGGGCTGGAGGATCCAGCTGCCAACAGCTGGCTCAGCACTGCCAGCACTGCCAGCAGTGCTGCACAGCTGGAAAGGTCCAGAGCACAAGCTCTGCCCCTCCGTTCCTGGAGGGACCCCACCTTTTCCATTGTGATTAACCCTTGTGTGTGAGGAACCACGATATTCCCTGGGCAAAGGGCTGTAGAAGGGGTTCCCTGTCCCTGAACAACCCAACAGACTCCAGAAGGGTGCAGGGTTGCTGTGCCTGCCCCTGCTCACCCTCAAACCCTCAGCCCAGGTGACAAAATTCCTCCTCGTGCCAGTGACACAGGATTTGCCCAGGGAGCAATTCCTTTTGCCTGCTTGGGATCTGTTAACATCACAGCAAGCCCTGTTTTGCCCAGTACCAGCTCCTCTGGAATCCCTGGAGCACTTCTCCCCACACCCTCCTGTCCATCCGGGCAGAGCCCAGGTGCTAGGAGAAGGCTGTGAGGAGCAGCAGAGGTGCTGCATAATCCTCCTAATCCAGGCATCCATCTGCTCTGCTGAGGCCAGCAGCTGGGAAGCAGCAAGAGGCAACAAATGGGTTTGCTGGATCGGCCAGCACCACTTCCCTCTCCAAGTTCAAGGGCAGAGCCGCTACCCTCTGAGCCATGGCTAATCAGGATTAGCTCCATGTGGCTTTGCTGTCAGCTCTGGACACAGAGATATCCAGGGCATCCATCAGGCACCCAGAGAGAGGCACTGACTGGCCCAGGCTCCCCGCCTGGCTGTTCTTCCAAAGCCAGTTGTGTGTTTCCATGGATGACAACACTGACACAAAGCCTCCTTGGCATTCTACATTCAAATCCTGGAGTGATAAAATCCCCTGACTAAGTCAGGCCATGGTGAGGTCACTGCTATTGCTGGATTCCTCTGTCCCCATCACCAGGACTGGCTGTCCGTGGTGGCCCCCTGAGAGCGTCTGTGGCACCTGCGGGGTGCTCAGGGCAGGGAGGACAGAGCATGTCCCTGTCCCAGGGCCTCTCCAGTGGAGCACGGAAGGCAGAGCTGAAGCTCTGAGCTTGCCCAAAGCGAGCCAGGCATCCCTGGGAGCAGCTGCTCCATCTCCTGCTAATCCCAGGTATGGACTAAACACGGTTTAGTGCTTGCTCTGAGCCTTCCAGAGGGGAATTACAGCAAGGCACAGGGATCTGTAAGCAGAGCCAACGTCCCAGGGAAGGAAGGGCTGTTGGATTTGAGGCTGCAGGAATGATGGGCAGCACTTGCTCAGGATTTGTTGGGAAAATGCATCTTTCCCTCAGGGCAGGAGTAACCTTCATATCACAGGGATATGGGGTGCCTTGGTGGAGGTTGTCTCCCTGGGCTCTGGGGATTATTGAGGTTTCCTCAACATTATTAAGGGATTTGGGAAGCTGCAGGGTGATTTGGGTTCACCCCCCATTGCTGCCACTCTGTTGGATGAACAGAGTGGGTCTCTCCACAAAAGGAGGGACCAGAGCATGGAGACAAAACACAGCATGGAGAGTACAAATTGAAGCTTGGATGTAGAGGGAAATCTGATTTAATCACATCTCTAAGCCATTTCCCAATGTGGCCAATTGAGGGCATCCTTAAAGCCTGTTCAGAGCCCAGGGTTGCTGTGTACATCCCAACTATCATTACCTGGATGCTTTTATGCTGTGTGTTCAAGACCCCCCATTGCCACCAGAAGGGAATGTGGCCTGTGAAGAACCTGCTGCATGTCTGAGGTGGGCAAAGCCACTGCTGCAAATGAACCACGGGCTGAGAGTGGAGGAATTTGTCTCCTGTGAATACCTCAGTCCTCGAATGCCTTAGTAAAGAGTTTTGCTACTATGGGCAAACATGGACATAATTACTACTCGTTGAGTAAACCAAGCTGCTGCCTGCCCTCTCTCTGAGCAGGCTGAGTGTCATTATCACCCCATTAAATTCCACTCCAGCAGTATAAACACTGATAAAAAAATGTGGTGATAGGACAAGGGGAATGGCTTCCCACTGCCAGAGGGCAGGGATAGATGGGATATTGGGAAGGAATTGCTCCCTGGGAGGGTGGGGAGGCCCTGGCACAGGGTGCCCATGGAAGCTGTGGCTGCCCCTGGATCCCTGGCAGTGTCCAAGGCCAGGTTGGACATTGGGGTTGGAGCAGCCTGGGACAGTGGGAGGTGTCCCTGCCCATGGCAGGGGTGGGATGAGATGGGCTTTAAGGTCCTGTCCAACCCATTCTGTGATTCTGTGATTTCAGCATCCTCAGCTCTGAGGAACCACAGCTGTTTGTTGCCCACACAAGGGGGATGATTGAGCAGGACTCACCTGAGACCGTAAGCTCTGGTGGGCAAATGTCCGGGGACAAAGAAGGCACAGGAAAAGGATTTTCACGTCTATTCTAGAAAAACGAGACAAAATAGCACAGACAGTGGCTAAGAAGAATCTGTTGGTGTAAATACTGAGCAGAAGATAGAGGAGTTCAAGAGAGAGCCATGAGGGCACCTCAGACACCTCTTGTGCAGATGGGCCTAAAGAGATTCCAGGGGTTTCTCTGGGAGCACCTGGCACAGGCTGAGCCACCCCAAAACCTCTGGTCACACACAAACGACTCTGTCCTTACTGGAACTGTGCTTGAGTGCTGAGGCTGGGTTTGACCTTGCCTGGTTTCTCCACCGAGGTTCTCCCTGAAGCTCTGCATCCAACCCAGCAGGGAGGTCCCGAGTCTGACCACAGCCAGGTGTAATATTTACCCCAAACCCATAATTATCCCAGTGAGCAGGGCAGGAAGCCCAGATCAGTTCACACCCTTTCTTATGTGCTACATCATGGCTGAAAGCACAAGGAAGAGGGAAAACAATCTGAGGGTGAGCACCACTGAGACAGCTCTGGCACAGCTGGGGACCTGGGTGCCAAGAGTGGCACAGGACTGGTGTGAGGACAGACAGACAGGCAGCACGGGTGCCTGGGCACTCCTTCCCTGGTGTGGAAACCCAAACCTCATTAGAAGTTCCATCTGTCAGCAGCAAAGTGAGGAAAGGAGCCATTTCAGTCCTGCCAACGGTGTGATTCACGCACGCTGGGGCTGAGGGGTCCAACCACAGCACTCAGCCACAGCTCCAGGGGCTCTGCTGCCTTTCTGGGGCACAGCTCCAGCCTGGTGCACCCCAAATCATCACATATGTGGCACTCACGCAAGCCTGTGTCCCCACAGGGCTGGAAAGCAAGATGTTTTGTGAATGGTCTTGTATGAAAGGAACATCCAGCCAGCCCTTCTGGAAGGAATTCTGTGTGGAAGAGGCAGAGAGGACACCCAGCATGGCACCAGTCCAGGAGGGGAGTGACAAATGCAGAGATCGGAGCCACAGACCCTGAGGGTCGTGTGGATAAACCCTGTCCAGCCATTCACAGCTCACATCCTCTGCAAACACAACGTGCAGCTTGGCTTTGCAGGAGGAATGAGCCTGGCTTATCATTAGAGTAGTCAGGAGCAGGAATGGGCTGTGCAAGAACGCTGGGGATTCATCCTCATCAGAGGGCTTGAAGAAAAAAAAGTTGCTCCTGCCTTTGGGTAGGAGCCTAGATCAAACTGACTCCAGAGATCCCTTCCAGCCCTATGACTGGTGCTGGATGAGATGCAGGTTGCTATCCACAGAAGGGCTTTGGTTTTTTTAAAACCTGAGACTCCTGAAACAGGTCTGAATGCAGGCCCTGGAGACGAAACTCCTGTCATTACCTCCACAGATCCATCTCTGTCTCAAACCCAAGAGAGAAGAAATTATTTCAGATTTAAAACACCTGCCTGCAGGTAAATACATCAACAGCACAGGCTTTCCACTGGATTTCCCGAAATATTACCAGGGAGGCCCTAAAGTAGAGTTCTCAGATGAAGGAAAGATCCCAGGATTGATGTCTGTTAGAGATGAACTCCCACCTACCTCTGGGGACCTCACGTGGACCTTCAGCCTGCAGGAGCTCAGGCCGTTTCCCACAGCCTTGGGAGGTGGGGATGGGATGTTGTTGTGAACTGACAGTCCGGGATGTAACCGTCCCCTCCCAGGAATAAAGGCCACTTCTGTGCTTCCCTCGTGTCTTCAACAACCAACAAACACAGAACATCTCATTAACAAAGCAAAAGGCACAAATTTGCAGATCTCTCATGCTTGTGGTGCTGTCTCCAGGATAACCTCACCTAAGCCTGAGCAGCCTGCCCCAGTGCAGCTGGATCTCCACCAGCTGCAGTCCATGGGATCAGGGAATGGTTAAGATTAGGAAAGACCCCTGAGATCATTGAGTCCAACCATGCCCCCAGTACTGCCAAGGCCACCACTGACCCATGTCCCCAAGTGCCACATCTCCGTGGTTTTTGAACACTTCTAGGAATGGTGATTCCACCACTGCCCTGGGCAGCCTGTGCCAAGGGCTTTACAACCCTTTCCATGAAGAAGTTTTTCCTAATATCCAGTCTAAACATCCCTTGGCACTGATTGAGGCTGTTGCCTCTTGTCCTGTCACTTGTTAAATGGGAGAAAAGCCGAAGCCCCACCTGGCTCCACTCTCCTGTACAGATCCATAATATCTCCCCTGAGTTTCCTTTTTTCCCCCTTTTTTAACTTCAGTTCTGTTTCAAAGCTCTGCTGGGCAGTGATAGGAGATGCTCATGAGGCCTAGAACTTGGGAAGGTCTGGATTACACTTCAGGATGATCCGTGCCTTCAAGATTTCTTTATGTGACCACCGTGAAGCATCATTGAAGACTGACAGTGCTCTTGAAGCCAAGCCTTGGTACGACCTGGCGTGTTCTGCCTGACTCCACAGCACCTGATGATGGCAGGAAATACTTGCTATGCCTACCTGAATTTGGCTTTTTCAATTATTTTTCTGGCCTCTTCATGTGTGCTGCCCACCAGAGAATCTCTGTTGATAGCGATGAGTTGGTCTCCAGGTCGGAGCCGACCATCCTAAACAAACAGGGGGAAAGACACAGCATTGGGAAGGGATATCTCTGCCCAGAGCCTTCTCCTGCAACACAAATCTTCCTTAGTCCATGCAATTATCCATCTGCTCTTAGAAAAGCTGCTTCAGACAGCCACAGCCTCTAGGAGAGGTCCCCATGGCAGAGTCCCCGAGGGTCTCAACGCTGACTTACCTTGTAACAGTCCCCATCTGGCAAAAGCTCTTGGACATAAATCATGGGCCCGTCAGGCCTGTTGGATCCACCACTGATTGTCAGCCCCAAGCCAGAGGAGTTTGCTATAGAAATGCTCTGGATTCCTGAGTCAATGGAGTAGCTGCAAGGGAGAGAAGTCAGCAGGTGACTCAGGGTGATCTGGGTTACCTTCCCATATCACTGAACAAACTCTGCCTGGATTTCTTTCCATGCATGATCCTTCTACCTTCTCCCAACCTTTTATTTGCATCCTTTCTTCCACCCACCCTTGGAAAGGGGAGGTGAGGGCTCCCGTTCTTTGGCAGACATTGTTCAGTGTTATGAAGGTGACTGGTTCCCCTAATCCCAAATAGGGGAATACTCATTTAGAGAAGAAACTAAAGATTTAAACAGAATATATTGGGCATTCCTGGCTTTATAGCCAAAAGCACACAAAGGATCGACACGGTTGTTGCTGGAATCCAGCTAAATCACCAGACAGCAATTTACAGATGGATCAGCTATCATGCAGCTCTTAGCAAACATCAACGTGAAGCTTGAGATACTCAGCTGTGTGTGTCTGAACAGGGCTTTGAACCCAAAATCTTTCAAGATGCCTGAAGAAATGGGCATCCTTTGCAGCAACACCCACCACACTGTGAGTTGCTGCTGTAGGAGGTGGCTCACCCAGTGGAGGATGAAAAGGAGCAGCGAACAGGCTGGACCCTTCCCTCCAAGAGCTGCTGGACAGGACCCAACAGGCCACCAAGGCCTGGCCACAGTGGTGACTCCGTGCCAGGAGGGAGGTTTGGCAGTGGCAGAGTTGTGGGAGCAGAGATTTCACTGAGCTCCTGTGTGCAGCACTGCAGCAGGGAAGGTTTGGGGAAGGATTTGGGGGTGTCTAAGGATCAGCAAGCCTTTTCCTCCAAATGGGATGGGTGCAGCTGGTGGGTGCAACTGGTTTTTCCCTGTTCAGTTTATTTCCACAGCAGCCACTGCCCAAAGAGCCTGCACTGGCTCCTGGTGTTATGCCTTCAGACACAAGAGCAGCTGTGCATCCCGTGCCCCACACACCAGCTCATGGTCCCAGCAGTGCCGTCCCTGCTGGTCAGACGCCCCAGTGGGAGCAGTGCATGTGCCTTAGTTTTATGAAAAAACATTGCTTTAAGGTGAATGATCTCAGGGAAACGATGTTGTGAAATACAGCATTAGAATTCTCTGTTCTAAAAAAGCTCAGACACTGACTGTGGTGAAATTGCATCGTATCCAACTGCCTTTGCTCCGTGGAGTGGCAGGACCTCAGGTGATGCCACAATGAGAAGTCACAGCCTGGGGACAACCTGTGGTGAACAGAAGGGGTGGCAGCCACATACATGAAAAGACCTGTGGCCCAAATTACATCTCTGTGCTGCCCACCAATGCTCGGCTGAAACCAGTGGTCTGTGATTCCAGGGAAAGACCGCTGGGGCCTGGCACCAGCATGGAGACAAGCTGAACATGGCACAGCAATGCAAGGATGCCACCGAGCCAGGCCCCTCCAGTCTAAATGCCCATTTCCCTGCCCACAGTGGGGGGATTGGAACAAGATGATCTCTGAGGTCCCATCCAACCCAACCCAACCCATTCTGGATTGTACATCTCAGCCTGGAGGGACTTAACAGCACAGTAAGGATGGCTTGTCCAAACCAGCTGCCAAGTAGATGATCTGGTCTCTCTTCTGTGTGGGTCTCTCACTCCATGCAAGCAGCTTAAACCTCTGCTGCCAAATATTTGTCCTCTGCTAATCCCTAATAAGCTGGTATTTAGCAAGAGGATTTACTGGTTCTGCAGTGAGGGCTGATTCTCTTTACCAGCAACTTGGCTTGTTTGTGCTGGCAAAGGAGGGGAGCTGCGAGCCCTGGGGACAAATGGTCCCCATTCCAGAACTGTAACACCCTCCGAGCTGTCCCTCTGGAGAAGGGCTCCAGAGATGAGACTCTGTAGAAAAACCAGCTCTGTCTGTCCCAGCCTCTGACCCTGTGGAATGTACAAGGGCAGATGACCACATGAAAACACTCCAGGAGATGCTCTGGACACCAAAGGATGTGGTGACTGCAGGCTGTTGACCCCAAAGCAAAGGGCATCGGGAATGTTTGCATGGAGAGGTGCTGGTGCTCTTGGAGCATGGGGTCAATGTGCCAGGAGCAGGGCAATGGGAAACAACCTCCAAAAGCACCTCCTGAAAGCAGCACTGGCCTTGCAGGAACACTCTGCTCATGGTTTACAAGGGGATGTGCAGGGCCCTCTCAGCTGGCTGTAAACCATGGCCTCTCCCTGGGATTCACAGGGGAGGAAGAGGAGCTGCTGCATGGTTAGCCATGGTCCAGGCATATTGACTGTCTCAACTGGGAAGCTTTTCACCCCTTGGGAACAAACTTCCCAGGAAAAGCCAAGATGCCACCACCACATCCAGAAGATGCTGTGGCCTCTGAACCGTTGTAGAGATAGAAGAGTAGAGAGGATGTAAGGATGAACAAAACTGTCCAACTGGAATTATTGACTGTGTGTCTCCCTCTGGCTCTCGGTGGTCTCCGGACGGCGCAGCAGGCCGGGCTGGGTGGGACCTGTACGTACTGTGCGTGAGGGGCGTGCGCCGGGCTGGCGCTGAAGGGGCCGTGGGAGTTGGCAGGGCTCAGCAGCAGCGGGCTCTGCGAGCGCGAGGACGAGCCCGAGGAGGTGCTCTCCAGGTATCGACCTGAACAGCGAAGGCAGAGTCAGTCCGGGGCACTCAAACCCTCCAGCATCACCCTCCCTCCCCCCTGCTCAGCCACTGAGAGCTGCTGATGCATTCCCAAATTTCTGGGGAAAGCCACATGGTGGTTACAGACATCAGGATAGGAGAGGAAACATTCAGCCTGCTTGGCACAATTCCAGCATGGGACTGTCACACCTCTGCCAACCCCATACACCTCTGCTGCAAGGGAAGGGCCAGCAGCTGTCTGGTGGGATGCCGAGCCGGAGGGACAGCTTCCCTCCCCGGGCACACATGGCTTTGTGTGCTGGCACCTTGCTTAGGTCAACCTTGATGCATCTCGTTAAATGTTTCCCATTTGCAAATGAAAAATAATCATCTTTGAGTGAATTATTGCTGAAACGCCTTGAAATCCAGAGCAAAAATCTGCAGCTGCACCCACTGATGGAATCACCTGCCCAGCACATCAGTTAGGCAGGGTCTGGGCATCAGGGGAGTGGTGACGACCCCAACTCAAGTCGCCTTTGATCACCCCATGGAGCACTGGCCACGCTCTGGGCATGCACCAAGGGCCTGCAATAAGGATGAGCTTTCTTCAAAGCTCCACCCCAACACCTACACAAATCCAACCACAACTCCTTCAGAATGACGCTGGGATAAAGGAAACTCCCTCCAGAGAGAGGGGCTTTCAATTTCCCCCACAAAGGCTGCTGAGCTACTCACTGCCACCGTGCAGGATGGGCGAGCTCCGCGCCGAGCCCGTGTTGCTCTGGGAGCCGAACTTCTCCAGCAGCTCAGAGAACTCTCTCCTGCAAACAAAGCCACGGTGCAGTCAGCTGCTGCTCAGGACTCCCCCCACATGATTCCATGGCAGCGGTGCCTGTGCTGGCAGTGACCCGGTGCCGAGGCTGCAGGGCCGGTGCCCTCCAGCTGTGGGGAGCAGACGGAGCTTCCTCACGCACAGGGGAACACCCTGGTTTCCAGAGCTTGTGCAAGGCTTCAGGTCTATAATCAATCCCATGGCAGTGCAGCTTTCCTGTGATGGGCTGGAGCTCCGGAGTGCTCCTTCCCTGCCCTGGAGTGTGGTCAGGGCAAGAGGAGGTGGGAAGGGACGTATCCTTGAAGGTCTTTTCCGATCTTTATGATCCTGTGATTCCATGGACAGGCTCTGTGCTGAGGACTGTCATTCCTGAGAGAGGGCAGATGAACCCTGGAGCCCTGCCTTGCATCCTGCCTTGCACCCCACCTCATGGACCCTCCTGGGAATGTTTTCTCCCCCAGCTATAAGGCTCAAAAGTTTTGCAAACACACCACACAAATTAAACCCTGCCAGAAGGAGCTGTAACTGTGCAAACATAAACCAAATATTCTTGGCCTATTTGTGACTCCTTCTAGAACAGTTAAATACAGGTTATTCTCTGTTTTTTATCCTCCTTTCCTGGACAGAAAGCAGATCCTGTAGCTCTTGCTGGAGTAAAGAGGGAGATGGCTTTCAGAGCACCGGCAGAAGCAGCAGCCCACTCTCCCAATCCATCCATGATGATGTTCTCCATGAACTTCACAAGCTAAACTTTTGGAGCATGACACCTCAACAAAGACCCGCATGCAATCTCATCCCCAAAATCCCCTGGAAAATTATCTCCGTGCCCAAGTACCTCGAGTAATGCTTCGTTCCAGGTTGAGTTTGACCACCATGTGTTGAGCCCTTGATGAGCTGGAACTCCCTGTACACCACAGGTGATTTGTTTCATGACCTTTTTCTGCCAAGTGTGACACCCTGAGTTTGTGAATCCCATTAAGAACTACCATTGTCCACATTTACCAGCTCCTGTCTCATGTCTGTAACCTTTCTCTCTCAGCTGCTGTGAGCCCCTTGCATCCTTTCAGATGAGGAGGCGTGGAAAGGGATGACCTCTTCATCACGCTCGTGTTCAGCAGCCCTCTGATCCACCCCTGCCACATTGGCTCTTTGCTCTCATGTTGTCCCTCTGCAATGGGGGGGTTCTCTCCCTTCATAACCCAACCCCACCTGATGGATCCGACCTTTTGGCAGAGAGGTCCTCAAGGATGACTAATTTCTTACACATACCAATTAATAAGCAGCCAGGCAGTGGGAGAGACCCTGAAAATGTTGTTTCAGTGGCCACAGTAACACCATTAGATGTGGTC
Source organism: Orthonyx spaldingii (assembly GCA_013397795.1). Lineage (NCBI taxonomy): Eukaryota > Metazoa > Chordata > Aves > Passeriformes > Orthonychidae > Orthonyx > Orthonyx spaldingii. The sequence continues at coordinate 192,614 of VZTJ01002935.1, read as the reverse complement.
TTTGAAGGCAGGAGGGAATCCCCATGGGAAGGTGCCTTCCTGATGCCATAGCCCCAGGAAAAGCCTGGCTATGAGTGGCTCCCTCTCAGGCTTGACAGTCAGACAAGCTCAAGAGATGAACCTGGAGGAACCCAGCCACAGCAAAGTTCCCTGAGCGAGGAGACTGCTGTGACACACTCGCAGACGCTGCGTCACCTGCGTTCCTCACTGGGACAGATGTTGGGTGTTATTGGCTAGATTAGAGTCAACAATATTAAATGATGAATGAATCACAGCTCCTCAGGTTCCTGCTGGAAATGCTCTCAGTAATTTACATCTTCCCAGTCACAACCAGCTCATTAACAAACTTCAAAGACCAGTGCATGCCTTATCTAATATTGCCATCAAATTTATGCCTTATTCATTCCATTTAATGCTAATTTAAAACCCAAGTGTCACACAATGCTCAGGAACATGCCTTGGTGAATCCCAATATTTGCATCCCCACTATTGTCTTTATCAACCAAACCCATGACCTTAAAAAAAGACCACGACTTTGTTGGGAAACCCCACCTCCCACAAAGCTCTTTCTGTTTTCACCTCTTGGGCACAAACTTCCCAGGAACCAGGACATCCAGAAGATGCTGTGGCCTCCCAGCCATTGTCATGATAGAACAACAGAGGGGACATGAGGATGATCAAAGCCGTTCTCCAAGCACTGGAATTATTTATTGGATCTACTCCTCAGACAGGGGCAGGCATTTGGTGGCTCCCAAAGGACAGCTGTGTGGGGCCAGCCCTGTGTGACCTGCATGGGGGGAGGCAGTTTCATAATGTAAGGCACCAAAATTACATAAAATATTAGGAGAATTTCTCCACTGAAAGGATGTCAGGCCCTGTCCCTGGAACAGGCTTCCCAGGGAAGTGGTGGAATCACTAGAAGTGTTCAAAAAACCTGTGGATGTGACTCTGGAGGACATGGTTTATGGTGGCCTTGGCAGTGGCAGGTTAAGGGTTGGACTCGAGGGTCTCAGGGGGCTTTTCCAACCTAAAGAATTCCACAAGAACTGGGAAAGCAGAAGGACAAGTCAGCCCCTGGTTTGCTGATCTGTGGATCCCTGAGCTGAGCCTTGGGTGGATCTCAGCAGAATTTTTCCAGTTTCCCAGTAATGCCTCTGTGTTTCTGCAGCTGATTCACACCAGTTCCACTGGCAGCTCACACAGCCATGGCCTTACCCCTCCCTGACCCCGTGCAGGGGCAGGTCCAGCATGCTGGAATCTCACCTATTATTCCCAGTGGTTACCAAGCCACCAGCACCTGGGTTTTGTTTTGGGCTGGGTATTTCTGTGGTCATCTATTGTTCCATTTTCCTCAGATAATAATCCACCAGAGCACAGAGCAGGTTATAAACCCCAAACAATGGCTGAAATACTCTTAGTCAATGCAAATATAACTGGTGCAGCAGCCCTGTGACCCTGCACACCCCGTCACCAATCTGTGCTGCCAAACTCTGTCAGAAGTGAGGACATGCATGGGCTCAAGCATTCCCTGTTGTTGTTTATTTTGTGTCCTGAAATTCATCCTCAAAGGAGGTTTATCCTCATTTGCTCAGGAGCCTGAATGAGCTGTGAGACCAGGTCCAGCCCAGGGACAATGTGACCAAATGCCACCGTCCCAGCTCCTGCTTTGTTGGTCAATCCTGCCAGCCCCAGTTCCACCAGGGACACAAACACATGCCTAACTTGAGGCACACACTTATCCCAGCAGAAAGGAATACACTTTCTGGTGCCAATCTGCTGGGAATTAATTTTGTACTCAGTGCTGTGTTTGGAGGAGTTTGACACGGGCAGATGATGCCCAAATGTTGCCGATTAATGAACGAGTGCACTGAAGGAATGCCAGCAGGGCTTGCTTCAGACACCAAGAGGTTTCAGAAGATGTCTTTAATATTTAAAATGTGACCCTTACTAAAACATTGTGAATTGTCAGGTGCCTGCAGGACTAAAATGCCCAGCTTTATTAAAAAACAACAACCGTGGCGTTGTATGAGGTGGAAAGTTCATTTTAACAAGCCCTTGTCCAGTTTTTTTCATTAGGATGCAAACATTTGAGGTCTGGAGGATGCTTGTAATAGAGCTTGGCCCTGGACAGCCTTCAGCCAGCCCCAGGGTGGGATCTGGGGTCTGCCAGCAGCAGCCAGCTCCAGGGTGACTTTGCTACAGATTAAGCAGCAGGGGGTCAGTCTCCCCTCAGAATGTTGTTGTTTTATCTCATAATGCCTTTTTGTCCCGCCCTTTTGTTCCTGGGAGAACAAAGGGTGAATCCTACATCAAAGGTTACACAGCGTCTGGAAACCTCAGCTCTGCACCACAGCTGGGAGAGAAAGTGGAGCCTGTGACATCAGAAATTACTGGTTTGTCTCAAAAAAAACAAACCTGCAGGTGAGTGGGAGCCACGAACCCAGAGCACTCCAAAAGCGTCACAAAGGCAGAGTTTCTCACACACAGCTCCAGTGGGATCAGGGCACCCTCGGCCAGGCTGGAGCTGACACCCAGCTGTGTGGGGAGTGACACCCTGGAGGGGAGGGATGGGGCATCCAGAGGGACTTGGACAGGCTGGAGAGGGGGAATTGTGCAAAATTCCTAAAGCACAATGAGGCCAAGTGCCGGTGCTGCACCTGGGTCAGGGCAATCCCAAGCACCAATCCAGGCTGGATGGAGAATGGATGGAGAGCAGCCCTGGGAGAAGGATTTGAGGTGTTGATGGGTGACAGCTGGACTTGCCCCAGCCATGAGCACCCAGAACCCCCCTGTGCTGGGCTGAGCCCCAGTGTGGGCAGCAGGGGAGGGGGGATTCTGCCCCTCTGCCCCCCCAGGTGAGACCCCACCTGCAGAGCTGCCCCAGCCCTGGG
>VZTJ01002935.1:160406-189405 GCA_013397795.1 Orthonyx spaldingii | reverse complement strand
TGGGGCGTGGAGCAGCCTGGGACAGTGGAAGGTGTCCCTGCCATGGCAGGAGCTGGAATGAGATGAGTGTTGAGGTCCCTTCCAACCCAAACCATTCCATCTCTTCCCCTGTCTCTGGGTGGGATGGAAGCAGTGCCAGGCACGGGAGCAGCTCTGTCTCTGTGTCTCTGTGTGTTTTTCCCAAAGCACAGCTGATGGCCTTGGCACACCCAGGCTGGCTGGAGTCAGCCCCAGCCCTCCCTGCCAGTTTAGCACCAAGTGCTCAGCACAGCCAGGCCATGTCACAGGCTGAGCTGTCACTGTCACATGCAGGGCTGGCAGCACAGGAGGGACTCCCCTGCACCTACACCAGGCCAGGCAGGAGCTCCAACCACAGACCCTCTGCTGGGAGAAACAGCGTGGGCAGAAGGACCTGGGAGGGGATTCTGCCCCTTTGCTTGGCCCTGGACCTCAAGGCCTGTGTTCAGTTCTGGGCCCTCACAAAAAACCCATTGAGGGGCTGGAGCGTGTCCAGGCAAGGGAACAGAGCTGGGAAGGGGCTGGAGCCCCAGGAGTGGCTGAGGGAGCTGGGAAAGGGGCTCAGCCTGGAGAAAAGGAGGCTCAGGGGGGCCTTTCTGGCTCTGCACAACTCCCTGACAGGAGGGGGCAGCCGGGGGGGTCGGGCTCTGCTCCCAGGGAACAAAAGGATGAGAGGAAAGGTCTTCAAGTTGTGCCAGGGGAGACACATCAGGAGGAATTTCTTCATGGAAAGGGTGGTCAGGCCCTGGCAGGGGCTGCCCAGGGCAGTGGTGGAGTCCACACCCTGGAGGTGTCCAAGGAGGGGCTGGACATGGCACTCAGTGCTCTGCTCTAGGAGAGTGCTCAGAGGTTGGACTCGATCCTGATGATCTTTTCCAACCTCAGTGATCCTGTGAGTCTGTGATTCTGTTCCGTACTGCCAGGGCACTTGCAGAGAAGCAGCTTTTCCTTCCTGCTGCTTGTGTGAGCTCTGTTAATCCAACAGCCCCTGCTCCTGGGGTGCTGGGGATGCATCTCGTGAGGACATACAATGAATTTAGTCTTTTATCATGCCAGGACTGAGAGGTGCAGCACAAACTGGCTTCTCCCAGTGATAAACCTGACAGACCAGGCTGATATCTGTGCAACGCAGAGAAACAAGGAACTATTGTAACTTTCAGGCTGAGAATGAATAAACAATAATTATGACTATGCAATAAAATTATCCTCATTAGCTGAAGGTGAGCACAGACGAAAATCAGATTCAAGCATCACCCAAACCTGGTGAGTCCAGCTCCAAATCTGAATTCTCTGCTTTAAGCCCTGGCATTACTGCTGCTCTCTGCAGCCCAGCTGATGCGACAGGCCCAAAACATGCATCTGATACACGCCAGAGACTGAGTTCCATGAAAAGCACAGGTAATTTGGGCCTATAATTAACTCCAGGGACAAATAACAGCGTTTATGACTCAAATTCACCCAAGGGCAACCACAACAAAATGCTACTCAGCTGAGTCATTGGGAAAATTGGCAGGAAGGTTGGATCCAAACCCAGAGCCATGACGTTCCCTCCTCCAGTGTGCCTTGAGTGCTCTGGGTGAGGAAGGACCGGAAAATAAACTGAATTTTCTCCGCCCTGTGTTCTCCTCAGCTTTCAGGTCTCGTGAGCTGCTTTGCTGCCCACAGCTCATGGCCTGGCACCTCCACAGGCATCACCCCCAGAGCTGATGGCCCATTTCCACCCCGCTGTCTGCTCCCCCATGCTCAAGGACAGACTGATCACAGGGCATCAATAAAAGGCAAAACTAAGTGGAAAAAAAAGTAGAGAGCAGAAAAATCCTTCCCCCCATTCCCACAGCCCTTAATCCTGGAGATATGTATTCATGTATTAAACAGTTTGTGAGATGATTATGTAAGTGAAATCTCTGCAAATCTTTCGGAAAAAAATAAATAAACTGATTACTTCCCCCTCTCCCTCTGGCTAACCTTTTGCAGATTTAACAGATAACCAACAGTGAACAGAGGCCAAATAAATTGCTTAAAGTTCCATTGCCCTGCCGGCCTGCCCCAGCTCCCAGCAGGGGGGAGCGGGAGCCACGCGCGTGTGAGCTTTAGGAAACATCTGCTGCAATTTGGGATATTAGGAGCTACATCGAGATGCATGAGCAGCTTGAAACAGATCAGGGCGGAGGCAGGAAACCTGCGCTGGGGGCTCTGGCTGAGAAATCGAGTGTTTCCCAGAGCAAGTCCTGCTGCTGCTGGTCACAGGGAGCTGCTGAGCTGCGGGGTCCCATCCTTCCTGCTGGGGCAGGGTGTGAGATGCCCACTGGACTTTGGCCCTCCAAGGGGACTACTGTGATCCAGAACTGCATCCTGAGCATCCCTGCTTGGACCCAAGGATCTCTGGTGACCTACTTGCTTCACCCAGCACTTTCTCAGCAGCTGCTGAAGGACTTGCACTGAATGTAATAACAGGAGATGCTATTTCCCCTGGAAGAGGGTTGGTAAAAAGCAGCCTGTCATTAATAGCAAATAATTCTTCCACCAGTGTATTGCTGTGTCAGAATTAGTCTCAGCCCTGTCATTACAGCACTCTCACTGCTGTGCCAAGGCAGGAACGCTGCACAGCGGCTGATGGATAAGGAATGAATCCCTCACCTCCGACACTAACGGGATGTGGCTGTGTTGAGCAAGTGGCTCTGACCTTCAGCCAAGCCCCAGCGCCAGGAACCTGCCTGCCCACAGCCACTCTGCCAAATCCCACCCTCATTCCTCTGCTTCCTGCCGCACCTCACCTTTCCCGCCCCGTGTTTCTACCAAGGGAGAGGTGCCAGCACTCTGTGCCTGATCTCCCATGGGATGCCACCACAGACCCCTCTAATCCATGCCTTGGTTCCCACAGCTCTGCCCTCTCTCGTGGCACCATCCTGGTCCCACACAGCTTAAATCCAGTCAAGACAAGATCGAACTCTTTTCTTCTTCTTCTCCTCTGAATCTCTCCAGAGAGAGGAAGGTTTTCCAGGGAGCAACAAGGGGACAGGTTTCAGGGAGAAACTTCTCATCCTCCTTGAGAAGAAGGGAACCTCTGGGGAAGGAAGACCTTAACTCAACGTGTCCGACCAGAAAGGAAAGGGAAGGTCTTGCTGTCCCTGTACATCTTCATCCAGAGCTCTGTGCAGGATGTGATAAACACAGCAGAGCTGAGGAAGCTGTGCCACCCTACAGCTGAGACTGGAGCAGCCCTGGCCCTCCCTGGGGAAACACCTGTGGAAATCTGCTCAATGCTGGAATGTCCCACAGACCCTGCACAGTCAGTGCTGGAGCTGGGAGCCCCCAGCTTTGCTTCCCTTCCGCTCCAGCTCCACTGAATTCCCACCAGTGCACAGTTATCAAAGACCCCAGGCCACCTCTGCCTTCCCCGTGGGCTTTGAGCTGATTTGCTGCAAGGCTCTCCAGCTGTGGTGTCAAGGAGTGCCACATCCCCCCCTCCCCGTGTGCCGTGTCCCCCTGACCTGGCATCGTCATCGCGGGCGATCAGAAGGCGCATGTGGCTGGTGGCCGACGCTGTCCTCAGGATGTCCACGGCCCTGGAACACACGGACACGTCAATCCCAGCTCCCAGTGGTGCCCCACCGGTCTCACCCTGCTCGCCTCAAAGCTGGGCAGAGACCCCTGACCTGGGCAAACCCTGCCAGAGGCGAGGCTTTGGCGGCTGCCTGTGGAACAGCCCCGTGGCTGCCCCGGCAGTGAGCCTGGGGGGCAGCCAAACCATATCCTGATTTCCCACTTCTGCAATCAGTGAGCAGTCCCTGATAACAAAACCCAGAAATGCATGTGGTGATGAGCAAATCCTCCTGCACAGCCCGTGGCAGGGGGCTGGAACGAGGTGGTCTTTATCCCTTCCAACCCACACCTTTCCGTGATTCCACAGTTCCCGGCCTGGGGGAGTTTCCCTCTCAGGGACAGCCATTTTCTGGGTCAAAATACAGGTAGCTGGGAGCCAGGGCAGTGGCTGGGATCCAGGCACAGCCTCCCATAGCCACAGAGATTTCTCGTGGACATCACCAAACCCAGCTGCCCTGGGCCTTTGGGAGCAGGACCAGCTCCTTGTGCTGCTTCCCATCCAGCCTCGGCAGGAAAGCGAGGCAGACAATAGGATAGCACCGTGTTTAATGGGAAAGGAGAGCCCCCAAAGTGTTGGTGCTCCTGTGGAGCTGTTAATTATTCTCCTGGCAGGGAGCTGAGGGGCTGGATCGAGGCTCCAGAAGGAATTCCCTGCACGGAGCAGGCTCAGGCACCAGCTGATCTCCTGTGCTGGGAACTGCAGGATGTGCTGGGAAGCTGCAGCAGATGGAGCGGGGGTGCCAGGAGCTGTTTAAAACACAGCCTTTTGGAGAAATGTCTGAGTATCTCACAGACACAATTTGGGCTCACTGGTCTATTTTTACATTGAATCTTTCTGTCTGATAATTTCCAAGTTGGGAACAGCACGCAGAGTGATGCCCTGGTGTCCTCCACGCAACCCACAGCCTAAGCCACTTCACAGAACCACACAAAAGCAACAGGAATGGAAAATTTCCATTTGGATATGGTACCTCTCGCTTGTAACCCCAATTAGGGAATCTCCATTGACCTCCAGGATCTGGTCTCCTGGCTGCAGGCGCCCTAGAAAAGAAAACTAATGGATAGAAACTGTGGAAAATACAGCTTGAAGGGACTGGGAGAGGCTGGGCAGTGTCTCCCTGTGCCCAGAGACAGGATGAAAAATGCATTGGTTGTTCCGGAGATGCTCGTCCAACAGGTTTTTCCAGATGTCCATAAATGAAGTTTCTGCAACCTCCCCGGAACAACCCGTGCCGGTGTCCCAGCACTTCCTCTGCTCTAGGAAGCTGCAAAAGTAAATACCAAAAACTGCAATAAAGCCTTTGCTTAAGTCACTTTGAGGTCAAGTAGTTCAGTTCAAGGTCAGGTAGAAAACCACGGGAGGCACTTCCACCTGTTCTGGATTTATTTTCCTTTATTGGATGAAAAAGTGATGCAACAGATGGGGAAAAAAATCTTTTTAGCTGAAGTTGTAAAAGGTGAGCTCTTGCAGACCCCTAACACCTACTTAGCTGAACATATTCAGGATGAAATCAGTGACACAGAGCTGAGCTGGGTTTGCAAAAGGATCTCCGGTCATTTTGGGACCACAGGGAGGTGGGAAAGGACAGGAAAGTTCCTGTGTGGCAGAGATGGGTCATGCTCTACACACACAAAGCATTTGTACAGATGCTGAGAAGCCAATCCAAGGCTGCTGTCAGATATCAGAACAACTGCCACACTAAAAAAATACCCCCAACCACTGGAAAACCTCTGAGCAAGCACCCAAAATATCTAATAAGGTATGAAACAACTGTGTGAAATAAATACCCTCAGTCTAGGCTGCCCTCCGAGCTCACAGCACTCTGCCCTGTGCTTCACTCACCATCTGCATAGGCAACACCCCCCGGAAGGATCCTCTTGACATAAACTCCATATTCTTCTCCAGTGAGTTCCTTGATGCCACCGATGACTTTAATGCCTGGAGGAAAGGTACAGCCCATGACACAAAGGCAGGAGAATCAGAGTTTGCACAGGACACCTCTGAGGGATGCAGCCCCAACCCTAAATTCACAGAATCACAGAATGGTCTGGGTTGGAAGGGACCTGAAAGCTCATCTTGTCCCACCCCCTGCCATGGGCAGGGATACCTTCCACTGTCCCAGGCTGCTCCAAGCCCCAGTGTCCAACCTGGCCTTGGACACTGCCAGGGATCCAGGGGCAGCCACAGCTTCTCTGGGCACCCTGTGCCAGGGCCTCCCCACCCTCCCAGGGAACAATTCCTTCCCAATATCCCATCCATCCCTGCCCTCTGGCAGAGGGAAGCCATTCCCTGTGTCCTGTCCCTCCAGCCCTTGTCCCCAGTCCCTCTCCAGCTCTCCTGGAGCCCCTTTAGGCCCTGCAAGGGGCTCTGAGCTCTCCCTGGAGCCTTCTCTGCTGCAGGTGAGCACCCCCAGCTCTCCCAGCCTGGCTCCAGAGCAGAGGGGCTCCAGCCCTGGAGCAGCTCCGTGGCCTCCTCTGGACTCTCTCCAGCAGCTCCAAGTTCATCACTGATGGGAAAGGATCTGCTCCTGCTGCAGATCAAACCATTCCTGGTGACAAGGGTTTCCCCCAGGAGACCCTTCCCAGGGCACATCTGGACAAGCCCCAGGGGCACCACAGGGGTGGGGACATCTCCGCTCTCCTGCCAGACCCCAGCAGCACCTCAGCCTCTGACACAGTCACCGACGGCAGAGCCACCCACCAGGAGCGGCCAATTCTGTCAGAGTTTGGCCCGGGAGGAGCAGCAGAGGCAGGAGCACAGAGGTGACCCCTGTTTCATCTCTGAAGCACCCCCAGTGCAGCAGCACAGCTCAGGTGCCCTGCAGCACCTGGGCACGGGGCTCCTGCTCCTCACAGCCACCCCTCCAGCATAAGCTGGCTGGCAGGAAAAGGTCCAAAAGACTTATTTATCCAGGGCTCATTAAGTCCTACTTCGAAGATCCAGGCTGTGGACAGAAGGATTAAAAAGCCTGGCTTTAATTAACAAATCTCTCCTGAGAGCCGCCGGTCAGGCATTTTGCTGCTCTGGGCAAGAGGGCACGCTGGGGACAGGCAGTGCCACCGAGGGGCACAGCCAGTGCCAGGCCTGCTCCGTCCTCCGGCTCCCGAGGGGCTGCTCCCAGCCCTGGAGAGCTCCTGGGCTGCAAGAAACGTCTCCCTCCAGGGAAACAGGGCACAGCTGCTTCCCCAGAACATGGGAACCCTTTCTGAAACAGGCAGGAGGGAAGGGGATCCTGGATCCAGTTTACTCAGAGCAGAGCACCATTTCCATCCCTGGTTCCCTTCCTTTTATAACCCAAGCTCTGCTCTCAGGCCCCTCACAGTTTTCCCCTGCCTCTAGGGAAAGACTTTGTCTCTCAAGTCACGTTTATATTAAATTAGATGATTGCAATTTTCCAGTTCATTCCTCTATGCACCAATTGCTGCTTTTCCAAGCTCCAAATCCCATCCCTGTCTGAGTGCTGGAGTTCATTCCCTGGGTTTAATGCATTAACCAGGCACTTGTGTCCCACTGCTGGAACAGGGAAATCACAGCAGAACACCTCAGGAATGGACACTAATATTTCCTGCATTGCATCTTAAAATAAATTCACTCAAATTGGAAATATTGCCCCCCAAAAAAGTATCTGTCAGCAGCATGAGCCTCAGCAAGGCGTGGGTCAGCTCAGGCACCTGGGGACCAAAGTGGGGAGGAGATGCTGCGGCCGTGAGCAGAAGGTAAAACCTGCTCACGGCCGGGGATGCTCAGCTGGAAATTTCCCTGCTCCCTCTGGAGCCAGGGGATCCCTCTGCTGGGCTCTGCAGAGACACCTCAGGGAACAGGGTCACACTTGGGGTGGGCTTGAGAAACCCTGGTGTGAGGGGGTCCTGCAGAGGCAAAGCCCCATCCATTCCCCGGATGGGGAAGAGACTGGAAGTCCAGCCCAAGCCAAGGGGATGACCCAGGAAGTCATCCTACATCTTTCTTCACCCTGGAACACGAAGGAATCAGGAATGATGAAGCACATCAGACAAATCTTATAAAAATCTGCACCTTGTGGAGGCTCAGCCGTAGCATCCCCCAGCAGCCCAGCATGGGACAGGTGCCTGTGCCAAGGTATCAGATCAATAATGACTCATTTCCCTTTTGTGTCTGCAAATCAATTGTAATAATGCCTTAATATAGCTGAAGTATCTCCAAATCCTCCTTTATCCCCAACGATGTCATGAGAAAATCCGATCTTGTTATTAAAATCGGTGATTACTCACAGTATTGCTCCAGACACACTCAAACTTGGATGGGGGGAGGAAAAATCCCTGAGTTTTAACTCCCTTGTTGGGAAAGCAGCTGGATGCTGCCGAGCTCTGCCCTCTACTCATATTCATCATCTCACCAAGAAGATGCTCTGGGTGCCAGTCCTGGCCCCCAAAATCCCCTGGAGAGTCCCCACTGGGGCAGGGAGGAGGAGGAGGGAGGGTTCTCCCCTTCCAGGGCTCAGACCAGGCCAGGGGACAGCGGGAGACTGATGGCAGCAAACCTGGATCACCCAGGACTGTGGTGGCAGCATTCCTGGGATGATATTTTATTGTATATTTTATAAACACTTACTTCAATCAAATTTCTATTTGGGACCCAGTGTAGGTAAATAACGGCTCTTTAATTATCACAGCATCAAAGTCCCAGTATAATGCTTATTAAGTCATACTTAGGGCCAGATAATCTAGCCTATTTTGGATCCCTCTATTTAATCTTTCCTTTCTGGCAAAGGTCCTGGAGCTGATGCCCATGTCCCTGATTTGTTCTCTGTTGCAGAACAAAGTTTGCCAGGAAAACTCCAGATAGACTTAGAGGTAAGACCGACCAAGTCTGGGTTTTCTTTAGGCTCTTAACAATCCTATAAATTTCTCCCAGACCCTCAAGCCTCTCTGCTACCTCTAATCCCACTCCCACTAATGCCACAGTCGCAGTTCTCACGCTGTAATCTCACCTGCTCGTGGATCCCTGTCCCACAGGTCAGGGGGTGTCCTGGCTAATCTGGTTGTTTAGTCCAACTGGGATCATCCTGACCCCACCGGCTGCCGCGCCGGGCACGGAGAGGGGCCCGCTCTGTGCCTAAGCTGGCAATGTTCAATTACATTTCCCTTAATCCCTCTGTTGATCTTGCAGCCCCCGCCAGCTTTTTCTGTCTGGAGGGAGGGACAGATTGGAGGTGAATCACTCTCTGCCCTGTCCTAAGCAGATGAAGGTCAAGATAATGGGATCTCAGTGTTTCTGAGAAATGCTTCTTAATCAGCATTTCCCTTTGATGGCTATTCTTTAATTCGAGGTTCAGGTTTGAGGAGCTGCCAGGTAACCCCTTTGAACTTCTGCTGAGGTTCACATGTGGGTTTCCACCTAAAGCCACAGAGCAACAGACCCGCGGCCAAACGCTGACCTGGCACCGAGCGGCGATGCTGCTCCAGAGGAACTGCTGGGATAACCCCTGCATCCAACCCGAGAAACTGCTGGGATAACCCCTGCATCCAACCCGAGAAACTGCTGGGAAAACCCCTGCATCCAAACCTGGAAACTGCTGGGATAACCCCTGCAGTCAGCTTGAGAAACTCATGAAGGCACTTTCTTTTCCCAAATAAACCTACTCTGAGCAGCTACACCTATAGCAGACACAGGGATTCTGTAAGCACCACTCATCAGAGAGGGATGATTAAGCTGCCAGAGGGCAGGGATGGATGGGATATCGGGAAGGAATTGTTCCCTGGGAGGGTGGGGAGGCCCTGGCACAGGGTGCCCAAAGAAGCTGTGGCTGCCCCTGGATCCCTGGCAGTGTCCAAGGCCAGGCTGGACATTGGGGCTTGGAGCAGCCTGGGACAATGGAAGGTGTCCCTGCCCATGGCAGGAGCTGGAATGAGTGTTGAGGTCCCTTCCAACCCAAACCATTCCATGATTTCTGAAGGATGATCGTGTGTGCTGAGTGCTTCAGGCCTCACAGGAGAGGACGAAGGCAGCTGATGGTGACATTAGAAATCCAGATTATTCTAGCTTCCTCCAGCACACCACAATTTGCTGCAGAGGGTCTGACAGACCCTGCAAAGACCCTCTGGCCACAAACTGGGGGAAAGGAGAGGAGCTGGACCCAGTGAAGTGGCTCACAAAGGGCTGCCACATCTGTCACTCCTTCCAGAGGTCAGTGACAGCCCCATCAGGCTCTCCTGGGTCTCCTCCTTTAATGAGCTAATATAACCTAGCAGCTGAAATCCCATCAACTCAACCAAATCCACCTCTAGAGATTAAAATATCATATTCACCAAGTAAAGGCATTTCCCTGAGCTCCCGTGAACCTCATGACTGGGGGAAGAGTCAGCAAAGCTGTTCCTCCACGGCAGAAAGTCCTGTTACCCCAGAGCTGGAAACAGCCAATAATTAATCTATAATTAATCTCGGGTCTCAGGAAGCCTGAACTTGTTTCTCTGGTGGCTCCTCAGCAGCTGTCCCAAATGGTTATTCAGGGGTGTCACTAAGGGGTCCCCAGCTGCCCTGAGGGAGGGTGGGCTGCACTCATAACTAAGAATTAGGGGAGAGACTGTGAAATCCTGATGCAGGATCACAGATTTTTATCAAGTCCATGGCAGAGCACCACTGGATATGCAGAGTCAGAAGAAATGCTGTGCAGGATCCCTCTGGGCTCAGTGTCATCAGCCTGGGACTTTCTCACATTCTGATGGATGTGACCTTCTCTTTTCCCCTCTTTTCCCTGCTTTGAAGTTCAGAGCGCTGTGGAAGGACACCTGACTCACTCAGTGCTCATTCCCTTCCCTGTGGGCCAAACATTCCAAACTCAGCTCCTGCAGCCTAGTCCCCAGGAGAGCTGCAGGAAGCACCTTCCATCACCCACTGGGATGGCTTTGTGGGGGAAAAGTCTGCAGAGGGGCAGAGAAGCACTGGGGATTCTATTTATTTATTTATTTAACATTTTAATTGGTTTAATCCAGAAAATTCTGAAAGGCCCCTCCCCCTCATGCTGCTCAGGGCAGGGGTTGTGGCCCCAGGCTCCTGCACAGCTCCCAGCACTGACTGCTCATCATTACCATGGAATTCGTTGAGATTTTGACATTCTTTTAGCATCACAGCTGGAAAAGGTGCAAAAGATGCTCAGCACGGGCAGGTACAAGACACAAGAACCAGTGAGACACCAGACTTGACATGCTGACACAGGCTCTGGGGGCTGAGGGGGCGTTTGAGGTGTCCCAGCCCACCCTGCTGGCCCCGGGGCTCACCCAGCCCGTTGGCGCAGTCGTAGAAGTCGAAGCAGTGCACGGTTCGGTCCATCCCGTACGGTCCCATGAGTGTCCTGGGGAGACAAGAGGAGCAGTTTTCCGTCAGGGGCCAGGAAGAACAGAGGCACGAGTGCCCAGCCAGCACACACAGAGTGTCCCCTCCACCCCGGACGCTGCCCAGCAAGCCCTGCAGACACCTGGGCTGAGGCACAGCCCCACGGCTGCACCCACATGGGCAAAAATCAGCCCCGTGCCAGCCCCCCCGGCGTTTACACAGATAAATGAGAGAATATGTGCAGGGCTGGACATCATCCTCCCCACCCAGCAAATCTGATGGACCTGTCTGTGATTCATTACCCCAGATTATCGGGGCTGGACAGCTGTGCAGCTCCCGGGAAATGAGATCAGAGCTCGGAGCACTGTTCTGGGAATAAACCAGTTTCACAAACACAGGCAGCCTGTGATGAAGACAGCGGGGCACAACCCACTCCCAAGGTTTTTAATGCAGGCAGAGGGCCTGGAAAAGGGGATGCAAGAGCTGCTGAGCTGCTCAAAGTCCTGCCTGGTCTGGTGGGAGCTTCTCATCACAAGCCAGAGCGGGTGGAAGAGCATCACACACCTGAGATTCCCCTGAGCCGAGTAACTCCCCAAAACATCCCACAGTGTCCCCCTAAACACCCTTAGGCAAGGTCCCAAATGAATGACCCCAAAACCACCCTGCCCCAACCACAGATGCCAGACTCCAAACCTGGGACCACCAGCACTTCTCCTTGGGCCCCTCAGGGTGGGTGAGCCCTGATCTGAGAAACCCTGGCCCAGACGTGCCAGGTGGGAAACCACAGGTGAGGAGCTCCCAAAACACTCCCCAGCATTTAAGTCCCAAGAGAAAAGGTGTTTCCCAATCGATATCAGGTCCCAGATCTGAACACAGAGGAGGAGGGACAACACCGTGGGAAACAAGAGGCTGCTCCAAATCCATTGGGATGCAGGACAAGAATAACCAGCAGGGACTTCCCAGGAATCCAAAATAAAACTCAAAACACCGAGCTATCCAGCAAAGCCAGTAACTTCCACCTCTAAGATTCGGACTGCAAGTGTTTTCTCCCTGTTAGAAAATGCCCCTCTTTGCTGTCCTTGCACTGCAGTCAAGACTGAACAAACAACTGGCCACATCTGGCTGTCAAAAAATGGAGCTCGAAGGCATCCCAGGAAGGCAGAGCAGCCCTGGGCCCCGGCTGGTTCAATCCCCCCACCAGGATTTTCAGGGTATGTTGAGTAAATGGCCGAGGACATTGGCGGGGCAAGACCCGGGCGCGCGGGGCGGGCTGGCACCGCCGCACGGGTGCGATTCCAGCGGAGCAGATGCCTCCTGATACCATCAGCTCTGATCATCATCCCCGCTCCGAGGCACAGCCACCCAGCAGCCCTGAGCTTTGCTAATGCCACAAACGCAGAAAACCCAACCAGCGACGGCATCCTGGGCTCTTCCTGCAATCCCTGCCTCCCAACCCTGCTCCTGGAGAAGCCACAGTGGAAGAACCTCGGCTGGAAGTGGAAGCCACGGGACCCCCAGGGCCCCTCCCCGTTCCCACCCCAGCTGGGGGTTACCTGCTGATGATGATGGCTCCCTTGTAAAGGACAGAGACCGCGGGCATCTTGCTGGCGGTGGCAGCCCAGCCCTGCCAGGCACCAGCCACTCTGATTTGGCAGAAATCCGTTAAAGTGATGGGAAAGAATAAAATGGGAAAAAAAAACAAGGGGGAGGTCGGAGGGCATCACGTGGTCTCGCCGTATGCATGTTAATTCCACCCAACATTAACACAGATCAGCTCCAAACATCTCCAACTTTAGATTAAAGCTTACGCAAGCAGAGCCAGCGCGGCCCATCCGGGCACCTTCCCCAGCGGTGGGGCCGCAGCTCGGCCAGCCCTGAGCACGGCTGGCCCCTCATCCTCATCACTCCCCTCAGCTGGGAATTACTGGGATGCATCATTGGGAACAGCCCCTCCAGGGATGGAGGGCAGCGTTCGTGCGCGGTCACTGTCCCCAAAGGATTGAAATCCACAGCAAAGCTTTGGAAGCAATAACAGACTGTAGCACTTAGGGGGTTTAGGTTTGATGCTGATTATTTTTTCTTTTAGCATCTTTTCCTGCCCATAGTATTTCCTTCTTAATGCAGAGCAAGTTCAGCTGTTCCCCTGTCTACTGGGAGGTCAGAAGCCTGGCTTGCCTTTGAACAGACTCCTCCATCCCTATCTTGGTGCACATCATCCAGCTGGAGAAGCAGCAGGACCCCTGTCCTGTGGGATGTGGGGATGGAAGGATGGAAAAAGATTATCCAAAGTTTGCCAGTGAACGGGAATGGAGCCAGAACAACTCACCTGGGGCTGGGCAGGAGCAGGGCTTTGATCCTGGGGGAAAAGATCAGGCGACCTTTCCTGAGCAGGGAAACGAACTCCCCTGGACCTGCAGGAAGACACGGGTCCTGCATCCCAGCCAGCTCTGGGGACATCTGAGGTCACAGGGCAGCTCTTGGCCCTGGCTCCATCAGCGTCCCCGCAGGCCGCTGGCCAGGCCCCATCAGTGGCCCTCGGCCTCGTTAGCAGAGCTCTGCCTGCCCCCGCTGGGGACGTGCCTGCCTGGCCCTGCAGCTCCTCTCCAGATCATTGCTTGGGCCCAGTGCTGTTGGATATTGCTGTTCCCACGTGTGAACAACTGATTTTGTCAGCAGGAGCTTCCCCAATGGCCTGGGGCAAAGCCTCGCTGGGCAAGTGCAAGGTGCTTCAAAACAATGGCAAATTGCAAAAGTTCTCCTGTATTTTGTCTTTTTTTTTTAATTGCTGTCATTTGAGGACATTCAGATGACACATAAAATCTGAGTAGATTTGACCTTCAGGTGGCCAAAAATTTCCTAAAAATTAAATTATCTAGCTAAACAAATAAAATTGGATGCCAACTAGTAATGCCAACTACACAAAGGTAGATGCATCTGGTGATACATTGTGCACACCCCACCACAGCAAGGTGTGCCCACAGCTGGTTCACACCCCTGTCAAGGCTTTGGCCAAACCAGACCAAGCATGAGGGGTGGTACCTGGGCCCATCTCCAAATCTGTTGGATGCTGCAGCCATCAAGAGCCTCACAAATCTGTCCATCCCCTCAGTGACCCAACAGCAGGGAAATGCTCTTTCTCCTGCCATCCCACAGAAAATGACCAGGGAGAGTCAAAAATTAAAGCAGGAGGTTCCAACACCTGTTGGCCACCAGCTCTGTCTCTCGGGGACTCGTTCAAGGCTGCCCAGGAGGTTTTGTGGTGGGACACGCACAGAAATTCAGCGCTGGGTGCAGAACCCTCCCTCTGTGCCTGTTCTACAACGGGAGCTGTTCCACACCAGGGGGTCCGTGGGGCAGGAGAGTCCTGGCACCACACCCAGCTTGGGGTGGCCTCTGTGGGCACCTCTCACCCAGCAGCCTCCTGCCACTCACACCCAGGGTCACACTCCGAGTCCTCTGATGCACCAACAACCATCCCGGTCAGAGGAAGAGACATTTCCATCCCACCACCCAAACACCACCTACAGCCTTCCAAGATCCTTTGGGACTCTGCTAATACATGGTCACACCACTACTGCCTTGATTCATGGGCCAGAGTCTTGGCTGGAATAACTCAGGGATGCTGAAGGGAAGGGATTGCACAAGCACTGGAGGCAACAGGATAAAGGTGAAGCACTGGTACAGGGTGCCCAGAGAAGCTGTGGCTGCTCCATTCCTGGAAATCTCCAAGGCCAGGTTGGATGGGGTCCATCCCCATGACAGGGAGTGGAATGAGGTGATCTTTAAGGTCCCTTCCAACCCAAGCCATTCTGTGACTCTGTGATAAGGTCACTCCTTTGACCGGTTTCACAGGGACTGCAGGAAAGCTCCCTGGAGTCAGGCCAAACCAAAACTTGCAGGAAAACGGGAAAATTTTCCTGCCTGGCACTTCAGCAATTCACGCAGCCTGAGTTCTGCATCTCAGGGAACAATTTCCACACTGAGAGTTAAACAGATGTGTCTGGGGCCCAGCACCTTCAACATGAAGTCCTTCACCTGCCCAGCCCCAGGATTCCTGGGCAGGTGGGATGTTGCAATAAACCACACGCTCATCCCCAGGCTGGTAAAATAAATGAAAACCAAATCCAAGGGGCCCTCAGGGAAGAGGAGCAGTGCTCAGTTTCAAACTTTCTCTCCAAACACTCAGATCCTCAATTCCATCCTCCAAAACACACACTGACCCTGGCAAAGGCATCAGACACTGCTGCTGCTCCCGGTCATTAACACCTCTCTCATCAGAGCAAGTTTCAATGGAAACAATTCAAAGATTTTCAAGGGTTTGAAACTTGGAATCAGGAAGGATTTATAATCCCCCTACGATCTGCCCGAGGGTCCCAGGCCTAATTTGTGTAACCAGTGCTGAAGGCAAACCTCCCACTGGCAAAAGGCTTGTGCTGTGTGCTCGAGATCCTTATGGAGCTGGGACCCAGCTGGGCAACTCCAAGTTAATCCAGGATTCTGACCCCAGGGAACTGCTGACGAGACTTTAGATTTTTAAGTAAATGAGAGGCGTATAAATTAAGAACAAAGTAACCCCATGTGGCTGGACAGCAGATAAACACATGCTTCACTTGTTTGTCCACTTCTTCATTGACTGCTAGAAAAATGAGTTGAAAACTCATTGAAAAGCATTTTTTCCAATGGAAAATTATTTGTGCTTGCAAAAATATTTTTAATAGAAGCTGAGTGAAACTGTATAAGTCAGCTTTACTTAACACTAGCATTTATAAGCAGGGATGAGTGAAACTGCAAATGGAATCAAAATAAGACTTGGAATAGGAGCATGGAGTTAAAAATGCTGACAGCACAAGTCCAGTGCTTTTCCAGTGTATTTTTCTGAAAGATCATGAAGAGGAAAGTGTGGGAGAGTGAAACTGGGAGCGCTGGGGAGGGGCACAGGAACCACTGCCAAGAGGAAGCGGTGGAGAAGGTGGTGGTGATGGATTTGGGTTTCAGAAAGAAAAGAGGGGAAGAGAATGGCTGAAACAAGTACAACCAATGGCAAAGTTATGAGAAAAAATAACTCAGGTCTGCCCTTGTCCTTCCTACCCAGACAACAAACAAACAGAGCTGGGGATAGGGGGACCACGAGGGGAGGGATGGGTTTAGTGTCACTGGGAGTGTTGGCATCACACGGTCAACATGTCCAGCAGAAAATGCAAAACGTCCCATGGGAAGGCATCACTGAAGGCTCATCTCCTGTGAAACACAATTCCATTGGAAACTGAGGGTTCAGGGAGTGCTCCCCCAGCCAAACACCCCTCATAGCCTGGCTGTCCTGGTAACCCAAAATGTGATTGTATTCCAGATCCAGCTGTGCCCAAAAGTTGTGGTCTTGAACAAAGACATGGAGTCATCTCCAGGTCGAGTTAAGGCTACACACGAAATGGAGCCATCAGTCTCCTCAGTTATTCCAGCCCCAACACTGAGGCTAAATCCAGGAACCAGGAGTGGGGAGCAGCTGAGCCCAGGCACCGCCAGACCCCACGGTGAGAATCCCTGGGTGATCCCGGTGATTCAGCCAGGACCACATCATCCCAAAAAGGGACAGCCCCAGGAAGGACCCTGAGCTTGGCCAAGCAGCAGCAGGAGGATGGGGAAGGGAAGGGAAGGGAAGGGAAGGGAAGGGAAGGGAAGGTGGTGCTGACAGCAACATCCTCGAGCTCGCAGGGAGCCTCCCTGCACGGCTGAGCAGAGGGACAAGGTCCAAGTAGGTTTGCGTGGGTGGGAATTAGACATGGAAAGACATCCTGCAGTGGAAGTGAGATCTGTCTGAGGCCTTTCAGCTCCGGAAAGCAGCATTAAGAAGGTTGGAGGTGGGAGGGCTCACCCCAGCAGGGCACTGGGTCACGGTCTCTGCTGTCATCCCACCGACGCCGGGAGCGGCAGTGGGAGCCAAGGGCTGCCCAGGCAGCAGCAGGAACATTGGATCATTACTGAGTTCATTTCATGGCACAACAAAATTAGCGTAGGCTCCAGAGGCTCTTACATCTGATCAGAAAATGAAAATTGCAACTGTACTGCTTGCAGGTTCAGCTACAAAGCATTTGGGATAAATCAAAAAATCAATCAGCTGCTGTGGAGCTGGGAAGGAGCTGCCCACAGTCCCAGTGCAGCCCACGGCATTCTCATAATAACACCCATGGAGTCACTTCAGATGAGCTCAGGAGATCAGAGATGTTCACAGACAAGTCTGAACAGAAGAGGGAACAAACAATCATGGAATACCAGGTTGGAAGGGACCTCAAGGAGCACCTGGTGCAACCTTTCTTGTCAAAAGCGTGGTCTGGACAAGACAGGCCAGCGCCTTGTCCAGCTGAATCTTGAAAGTATCCAGCACTGGGGGATGCAGCACTTTTCTGGGGAGGTGATTCCAAAGGCTGATTGTTCCCATTATGAAAAGTTTTCCTCTCGTGTCCAGCTGAAAGTACCCCAGGAGTAACTGGCACCCAAAGGAAACCACAGTGCCAAAACTGCTGGTGAAGGAAGCAGGCAGGTCCTACAGGGAACACCCAGGGATGGGCAATCCCGTGCTGCCAGCCCAGCCCTGGGCTCAGCATCTCCCTGGGCACCCCCCTGCAGGTGGGCAGAGGGTGGCAGCGGGTGAAGGGAGCCCTGAGGGGGTGACACTGCTCCTCCATCCCCGTGAGCAGGGCTGCCCAACGTCCCACACCCTGTCCCCACACCCTACGGGCACTTCCCTCCTCCCAAGGACCATGTGGACCCCAGAACTCCTTCAATCCCTTCCTCTGACCCCCTCCAGCTGCAAAGGTCACAGGGTGGCTCCTGGGGAGTGTTTCACCCTCCCCACTCCTTCTGCTGGTGGGTCACCCCTCACTCCCACCTGAGCCAAGCCTGGGGATGGAGAGGTGAGGAGTATTTGGTGCCAGGGCAGTTTTCCAAGGCTGGTTCCCTCCTCCTGCTGGAGGAAGGTGTCTCCACCTGAGGCTGGTGCACGTTCTCACTCCTCAGGGAGGAAAGCCCCTTCTCCCAGGACATCTGCACCACCAGTGTCGAGCCTCTAAAGGGGGGAAATGATGTCTTTGGATTTTTAGCTTCTGTATTGTTTATGTGTCTGTAATCCTGTAATTCTTCAGGGTATAACTCCAGACTCCATGTACAGTGCTAGGCTACTGTTCTCCCATTTTGGACAAAACAATTCCTCTCTAGGCCAGAAACTCAAGGACACCTCACTGTCTCAGGCCCCTGAGATAATTCACAACAGTGAATTGGGGGAGCAAACTTGGAGGAAACGACTTCATTACCTGAAGCTGTAATTGGACCACCAATAGGCGAATGGACCAAACTTATAAAGTATGAAAAACCCATGACCGGTCGTGCATTTGGGTGTAGCCCCTGGGTGGGCTGTGACTGCCCTAAATGTACCTTGAAGGACCTTCAATAAATATAACTGCTTGTTATTCTCTTAATCTTGTCCAGCCTCTGTTCTAGGTAGGCCCAACAAGGCATCACCAGGCCACCAAGTCCTCGGGCAGGTGGAGATGCCACCTCTCACTGCTGGCCAGGCTTTTCTGTTCTTCAACCCCTTTCATCACCCTCCTCTAAATTCATCCCTATGTTCCCTTCCCAGCCAGTGGATTTCTTCAGCATGAGGGATTCATCCCAATGAACCTTTGCTGTCTGAAAGTCAGATTTCTGCTGCCCACCACCTTCACCCCCAGGCAGAGAGGGGCTGGCAGAAGGAAGCTGATGCCACCTGACAATTATGCATCAAGTCAACATTGGTGGGGCATTTTCTGGAGGTCCTTCTTGCCCAGGGAGAAGACAGTCAGTCCATGGGCACCTGCCTGGCAGAGCTGCTCTTGGAGACTGCTGGGGCTTGGAGAGGTCAAGCCACAACAAGGGGTTACAGCTCTTTTCCCATGGACATCAACACAGAGCTCTTCCTTCCCCTGCTGTTCCAAAAGGTTTTGGTTGGGGAAAAGGTAAAAAGAACCTCTTCAATTAGCCTGGGTTGCAGAAATTAGAACAGACTGTTTAAGGTAGAAGGGAGGTCAGGTTTGGTCTGCCAGATGTTTTTTAGGAAAGGTGTTTATGCCAGAGCCCAGGCAAGCTGAATATCCCCCAACATCTGCTCCAGCCCAACCCTGGGTGTACTCACTGAGGTGGGGATGAACACAAACACAATGGCATGGGAAAGCTCAAACAGGCGCCTTCATTTTCACCACAGCAGGTCCAGGGTGTGGTAACACCTCTCCCACAGGGAAGCCTTCCTCCTTCCTCCTCCTCCTCACCTTCCCATAACATGGGTGATCTGGTGCTCTGCTTGGGGCCTGGCCCTGTGGCCCCAGTTTGGGTGTCAACTGCTGTGAAGGGTTAACAGGATTATAAATCTCCCTGCCTGCCTAAATCCCCTGGCCCGTGGGATTGGACTGGTTATAAACTCATTATCAGGGGCTGGTGGGGGCTGCGGGACCGGCTCTGCCACCCCCTGCCCACCCCGCAGCAGGGGGAGAAAACCTGAGAGCTGCGGCAGGAACCTCGCCCAAGTGAATCCATAAAAACAGAGATGGAAAGAGAGGGGTGAGGGAAATGGCTGGGTATGGAAAAATGGGAAAACCACATATTTTTGGGAAAGATTTCAGAACGTGTTGCTGAACCGCAAGTGCAGCTCTTGGGAAGAGCTTTGGGCTGCGAACATCCCCCTGCTCCAATCCAGACCCTGGCACGAGCCACAGACAGGCAGCAATAATAATTCCAGGAGGATTGGTGGAAGTGCCAGGCCAGTCTTGCACCGGCCAGGCCTGGTGAGGAGCCAGCAGTGGCCCCAAACCCACCCGGGGCACACAGAGCATGGTCCAGCCACGAGACCCACCCAGCTCCGACGGCACCTTCAGGGCTGTTTGAGTTCCTGCTGGCTCTGGAAAAGCTCCTGCACAGAAACCACCACTGCAAAACTTGGTTAGAGCTTCCAGGAGAGCCCCGCGGGGTCACACCGGCATCACCCTCGGGAGAACCCGGGAGTGAGGGATGAGCCGCTGCTTCGGCCACCAGCACCTCCCGATGCTGCCGCCGAGGTTCTGCTGACGGGTCGTGTTTATTTATTAAATTCCTATTTCAAACTCCAAAATTAATCTTTTAATCAGCGACAGAGTGGGGTCATCCTTACCGGAGTGCCGGGGAGGTGTTATCTCCCCGCCATCTGCTCGCCACCCTCCGCCGGTCCCGACGGAGCCGACAGACAGCCGGACAGCAGCCAGCACATCTGGCAGCCGTCACACGTGGGGGACGGTCCCCCTGACCACCCCTCTCCTTCCAAACCAGACACAGCCCAGTGGACAAAGCCGAGGGAGGGTTCAACCCAAAATTCCAGCGTATGAGCAGATTTGTGAGGTAGAAAATGGGGTTCGAGCATTTTTGCCCGGCAGGGGCAGGGCAGCAGGGCTGCCGGGGATGCCCAGGGGACCCCGACGAGGTGACGGTGCTGCTCCCACACCCCCCACGGCCCCACAGCAGCAGCACCCACCTGGCAGCGCTGCCCCAAACACAGCCCACGCCGGTCCTGCACCTCCTCCTTCCGACCGCGACTGATTCTGCCTTCTCCGCACCCAAAAGCAGCAGGGCAGCACCAACACAGCACCTCCAGCCACCGTGTCGGCCGCAGCCACCCCGGGGTGCTGCCCTCGCCCTCCTGCCTGCAGCCCCCGGGGCGGCCCCCGCAGCCCCCCCAGCCCTCGCTCCAATGACCTACTTCAGCCGGAGACGGATCATGGCCCGGCGGCGCCAGGGATCGCCGTCCCTGCCGGCTTCAGGGTGCCCTGGGCTCTCGGTCCCGGCTGGAGAGACCCCCGGCTGTGGCCAGCCCGAGAAAGCCTCCGCCAAGGGTCAGGGTGGTCCCGAGACCCCGCCGGGGCCCGCGGCGGCTCTGGCTCCGGCCCACTGACCCCCGGTTAATCGGCTAAAGCCGCTCGCTCCGGAGCTGGCCCCGGGCACGGCCGCGCTCCCGCCGCTCTCGCTGCCCTACATAGACATCTGCAGCCTCCCGTCCCCTCCGCCGCCACCTCCCGTCCCCTCCGCCGCCTTCCCGCACCCCCCGGGCCCTGCCCGCGCCCTCCCCGCTCCCCGGGCACCGGCACGGGCGGGACAGGGCCCTTCGGGGCCGGTTTTGTCAAAGGGGAGAGCCCAGCGCCAGAACCGCAGCAGGAGCCCCCGCAACTGCTGGCAGAGGCTGGAGGGGCTCCCCCAGTTGCCGCCTGGAAAATAAATCCCCTTTCCCAGCCCGGCTGACACCGGCCTCGCCTGTGCGCTGCCCTGGAGGTGCTGCGGGACCCCCACCGGACCCTGCCCACCGAAACGGATCGAATCAAACGCCGCCAAAAGCTGCGGGGTCACCGAACGCATCCTCCCTAAGGCTGGAGAACGGCTCCGAGGCTCCGCGGGCTGCCCGTGCCCGCTGCCGGTGCCGCAGCATCTCTTACCAGTAAATGAGGGAGAGCCCATCGAAGCGCTCCAGGGGCCGCCCGGGGGGCTGGAGGTAGGACATCATCCGGGCCGGCGGTGCCCCGGGAGCTCAGGGCTGCGGCCGCCGGCTCCTGCTGCCCGGGGCCATGGGCTCGGAGCGCCGGGGCTGGCAGGGCTCCCGGCACGGCTCCCGGCACGGCTCCGGGCACGGCTCCGGGCACGGCTCCGGGCACGGCTCCTGGCACGGCTCCCCGCCGCCGCGCTGCACCTAATCCCGGCCGGGCCAAGCATGTGATCGTCCCTGCGCCGGCTCCCCCCGGCTAAACCCTGCCCGGGGCCGCGCCGGACCCTGCGCTGGCGGGCGCTGACCAGCGGTGGGCACCGCGGCGACCCCAGGGCAGCCAGCAGAACGTCCCGGCACCCCTGTGCCACCGGCCCGCTCTCCCCGTCCACCGCGGCCCCGATTCAACAAACGGAGCATTTCTTTTGGCACAAGGACCCCCCCTACCAGCGAGCCCCCCCTTCACCTTGCACTTGCAGTGGCTGCTAATGATGGTTATAATCATTAATGATGGTTATAATCATTAATGATGGTTATAATCCATGGTTAACTTGCCACCACAAACTATTTAAAGACAATAGTAGGCGTCTCTGACCTGCACTGAGCCTGGGCTGTGGCAGCACTCAGAGCTCCCCTCCTTCCTGGACACTGCAGGACAATATCTCATATATATTTATATGTGTATATGTATATGTATATTATTTAATACGGGGCACAAGTCTTGCATTTGGGTTTTTCCCCCTCCCCTCTGTTTAAGGTTTTCTGATCCTACTCCAGCAACCAAATTTTCCTTTAGACTATTGGGAAAGCCCTGGGGGTGAGCGCTGGTGGGCAGATGGAAACTGTTTGAAGTGGGACGTTATCCTGGAATGTGAGTTATCACAGAGTACCGAGACCACAGCCGGCCCAGTCATGTTTGTCCATCTCCAGCTGTGGGTGGGACGGACGGACAGCAGGATGGACAGACAGGTGCCTGATTCTGGGCGATGGAAAAGCCCTGAATGAGCACCAACCCACCGCATTTTGTGTATTTAATTTCTCCCTCTCCCCATCAGTTGTGATCCCAGGGCAGCAGGCGGGGGTGGCCGGGACCTGGGGATTAGGTGACACCTGGGGATTATGAAATGCATCTGTCTGTGTCCGGCGTGGCCTGGGACAGCCACCAGCCTCACCCCGGCCAGGTCCCGTGCTCACTGCTCGCCCAACTCCGGGTAATGCTGGGACAGAAAGTCATGGAATGTCCTGGGTGGGAAGGGCCCATTGGGATCATCCAGCCCCTGGCAGCGCTGTCCAAACGCTCCTGGAGCTCTGGCAGCCTCGGGGCCGGGACCATTCCCTGGGGAGCCTGGGCAGTGCCCAGCACCCTCTGGGGAAGAACCTTTCCTGAGCTCCAGCCTGAGCCTGCCCTGGCACAGCTCCATGTCCTGCCCTCAGGATGGGACACTCGGGGCCAGCTGAGGGGAAACACTGACCAGCAGAGGTGATGGTGACCTGCCTGTCCAGCCACTGCTCCCAGCCCTGAGCTGGGGCATCCTGCGGCGGCTGGGCCTGGCAGGTTTGGGAACTCAGCAGCGGCTGGTGGCATCTCCAGCCAGAGCACCCGTGTGACACGAGCGGGGACACCTCTGTCCCTGGGGTGAGCGCAGCCGCCCAGCCCCTGTCACCCACGCTGTGACGAGGAGCAGGGAGGGCCCGGCCGGGAGACACCGGCAGCCGCCCCGGAGGCCGGGCCATGCCCGGGGTGCAGCCCCAAGGCGCTGCTGCCGAGAGAAGGGGGGGAATTAAGGCTGATCCCTCTCCGCATCCTTTGCGAGTGACTGTGCAGGATGTGCCGCTGGCAAAACCCTTTGCACCTGTCGCCTCCCAGTCCGGTGACAGGTCCCCGGAGCAGGCACAGCCCTCTGCCCGGGGCAGCCGCCACCACCTTGTCCCGACCCCCCTTTAGGGTGCGGTCCTGCTTTAGGGGCCAGCCCTGAAAGGCACCCCAGCCCAGTACCCCCATCCGTGGGGGCACCCCCTGGTGCGTTTGGGGTGCGCTTGGGGTGGGTTTGGGGTGCTTTTGGGGGTGTGTTTGTGGTGCCCGACCTCCCCCGCGCAGCGCTCCCGAGGGGTGCCGGTGCCGGTGCCGGTGCCGGTGCGGGGGGAGCCGCCCGCTCCCAGCGCTGTCGCAACGCGGCCCGGGCGGAGCTGGGCGTGAGCCCCGGGACTGGTTTGTGCCGCCAGGAGAGGACGGGCGCTGGGTTTGCCGAAACCGCGGGGCGCGGGGTGCCGGTGCCGCGGCCGGCTCGGGGCTGGGCCGGCCTCTCCCAGTCTCACCCGCCGGGATTGTCTCGGGCAGTGTCACCGCGCTCTGGGGCGGGACAGCGCCCACAGCCACGGGCACGGCGGGGCCGCCCTGAGCCCGCCCCGGTGCCGCCGCTCCAGCTCCGCCGAGGCAGCCGGGGCGCCGGGGCATCACTTCCACTGCCCTCCGGGACACCCTACGGAGGTGTCCCCCTGTTTCCCGCAGCCCCGGGGGTCACGGCAGCCCCGAGGCGGGCTCTGCGCTGAATCACCGCGGCGTGCTGCGGGGCCCGGCGCTGCCCTGCCCTTTCCCCCGAGTTTCCGCGCTGGCGGAAGCGGAGCATTATCTCCCTCGCCCATCGCAGGCAGCTGCCCCTGGGTGCGCTCCAGCTGCATATTTACAGAGTTGCAAACATTACACCCCGGAAATTCCCATCTTTACATCACAGGCCAAAGCCTGCTGTGAAGTCCTGACCTTTCTCTTCCTCTCGATGTGTTCTGGGGGACAGGGACACAGTGGTCCCAGCCGTGGGACATCCCAGCCAGGACCAGTTCTCCTGCGTGGGTGCTCAGGGCTGCAGCCCTGTGCCGCAGAGGGGCACAAGGGACACCAGAGGAGCTGTGGGTGCCCCTGGAAATGTTCAGGGCCAGGTTGGACCACGCCTGGGCCAACCTGGTCTAGTGGAAGATGTCCCTGCCCTTAGCAGGGGGGACTGGATGAACTTTAAGTCTCTTCCAACCCAAACCACTCTATGATAATTCTATGATGACAATGAGGATGATGATAACACCTGTGTCCCCACTGGGGATCTGGGACCCCAATCCTTTGTGAGACAGGAGAATAAGGACCAAGAGAAGCTGCTGCTCTCTCAGGATGCCCATCATGATCCTAAAATCCAGCCCAGCTGTCCAGGGTTCAGTGCCATTGCAAAAGCTGTGGCTGGGGACACGGGACAGAGCCCAGCCAGGGTGCGTCTGTCCCTCCCTGCCCCCCTTTCTCCTCCAGTTTGGTGCAGATGTCCCCACACCCCCCAGCGCCAGTGACAACACCACAGCCCTTCTGCCCTGTACCCCGCCGGGAGGATGAGGAAGAGCCAAACTTAATTTATTCCGTGCTCATTTCCATGCCAAATGAGTCACAGCACCGGCCTCTCTCAGCCTTTGTTTTGTTTGGCTGCCTGCACCCGCTTTCGCTTGGTGTTTGTTCAGTATTAACTCCCTTGGTGGCTCTTGGGCTCAAACCAGCAAGTGCAGCAGAAAAAGCCACTTCCCTGCTGGGACAGGAGCTTTCCCATCCTTCGGCATCGGGAGCGATGCACTTGTTTTATTCTCTTTATTTCTTACAGCTTGGGGAACCCTGAGCTTGGTCCTTTGAGCACCCACATCCCACCAGACCCATCTAAAGCCACCGGAGCTGGCAGGGGCTGCGGGATGGGGCCGGAGCGGCCGGGCTGGCTGCTGAGCTCAGAGCAGAACCAGCCCTGAACGGAGCTGAGGGAGGTTTCGGCCGGCACAGGACCTGTCAGGAACGAGCACGGCCGCATTCCTGCGCACGTGGGAGCCGCCGGGAGGAAGCACGGAGGTGTTTCAGTGCCCTGCTTTCCTGCCGTGTGAGCAGGAACTCCCTGCCCACCCCAAACCCCTGCCGTGGGGGCGAGCAGCTCAGCTGGGCCCTCCAGGGGCTGTCAAAAGGTCCCACCCAGAAAATAAACGAGGTTTTGGCTCATCTGCTGCTGTTTGTGTTCCATCGAGCCTTTGGAAGATATTTCCAAGTTGCTTTGCCTCAACCCCCCTCCATCAGAAGTAAAATCCAAAAATTCTTCGTTGAGGAACACTGCTGAACAGCCGCGAGGGCTGATCATCTCCACGCCTGGCTCCCCTGCTCCGATGGGTCCCCAAAATCCCTCTTGGGGCACACAGGGAAGTGGATGCCACCACCCCACGGCTGGGTGACCCACCCAGCCCTGGTGCCATCCTGAATTAGAGGGGGCTGTGTGGGGTGGGACAGTGGGACACGGTGGGATGGCCAAGCCCAGGGGCCAGCAGGGAACGAGACCCCCGGAGCCGGTGCCCATCTTGCCCCCTTGGTGCTGGGGCTGGCGTGGGGCGGGGCAGGGTGTGGGATGCCAGAGAAGGGCTTGCCAGGAAAATGTCATCTCGTTGAATAAAACCTGCTCCTCTCCCGCTCCCCTCCCGCAGCAGCAGCAGCTCAAGAGCTTCTCACCCAGGTTAAGTCAATATTGCCACATTGCTGCCTCTGTCAAGGTGCTCGGCCCCGTGGAAGGAGCCCCGTGGGTGTTTTAGGGGCTGGAAAGGAGCCAAGGGAACACATCTGGATGGGGGTGCCCGCGGGGTGCAGCACCCTGGGGCTCAGCATCCGCCCCCGAGCCCCCCAGTGCCCGGCAGTGCCCACACCTGCCTGGCAGCTCCCTGGGCACAGCGGGCTCCTGGCTGGCAGCACAGCCCTGCTCCTCCACGCTCAAGAGGCTCCAAGGAGCCGGTGGCACCGGGGCTGATACCGGCACGGGGTGTGCCAGGCCTGGCAGCGGCAGGGGATGGGAGGGCACAGAGCACAGCAGGGAGCAGCTGCATCAGTAAAGCCTCCAAAAGGCTCATTTGCAAAATAAATGCTGCAAACCCAACCCTGGCAGACCCCAGCCGAGGAGGAAGCCGCAGCACGGGGTGTGTGGTGCTTTGGGTAGGCAGCAGAGCCCAAGCAAGAGCTGCCAGCACCCCCAAAGCACAGGCCCCCGGGTGCCCAAAAGCACCCTGTGTGCCCAGGCTTTGTGCCGTGCCTCTGATCCCAGGCCAAGGTCAAGGCAGAATACCTGGGCAGTTTACATAAGACATAGTTTTCCACTACGCCGGAGTTTCTCTCCGCCTGGTGTTTCACCCAGCAGCTGCGATTTTGCTGCTCTCAAGGGCATTTGCACACAAAAATGAGCCACGCCAGAGATGCGGGGAGATTAGGAGGATTAAGGCTGCAGAACTGGCACAGGAGGAGATGGAAAGCAAACCCCTCTGGTAGGCAGAGGCATCTCGTCCCTAAACCCCTGCTCACCTCCACCCAGGGTTTAAGGAGGGGGCTCTGGGATGGTTCTGGAAGCTGCAAGAGCAGCAACCAGTCCTTTGAGCATCCAGAACATGTTGCTGCTAGAGACTGGGGGGGATTCAAAAGCACGAAACCCAGAAAGCGTGTGTGGTGCTGAATAAAGACGTGCAGAATGTCACGCAGTGAAATAAAAGCGGTCGGGTTGGGTTTCTCCCTCCTCGCCTCCCCTCGTTTTGGGATCAGAGGGAGGATGGGGATGCAGGTGCTGCCTGGGCAGGTCCGTGGGGATGCTCACAGCCTCTGAAGGAACCACAGCATCTGCAAAATCCTCCTCCCCCAAAACCAGGGGAACGCTGCTCTGCTCCTGGGCATGGGCCAGAGCCTGGCACTGACGGTGGCCGTGGCAGGGAGCGTGCCAGGCTCCGGGCACTGCCAGCCCACCCGGGCCAGCGGGTCTGGGGGATCAGAGGAGCGGTTCCTGCCCAGGGGATTCTCACAATCTATTTGGAAATAAAAATGGAAGCTGGGCACCACGGAGACAAAGCCAGACCTTCAGGTATAGTTAAGCTGGAGCTGGTACCACGGCTGGTCACGGGGAGAGCCGAGAAACGGCCCCAGCCAGAGCGGGGTCAGGCCCCAGCCCTGGCTCTGGCTGTTTGGGGGCTGCTCCAGCCTCACTCCACCGCTCCCAGCAGCAGCCAAGCCGCACCCCACGGGACTCAATCCCAGCAGGACCCTGCCATCCCCACCAGATCCACCTTCAGCACAACCTTGGGCTCCTGTGAGTGCTTTAGATCCGTCCCCGCTTGCCAAAGGCTCGAAGGTGCTTGGCTGGGTGGGGCCATGGGCACACAAAGTGCTGCTATTTTATGGGGTGCCAGCCCGGCCCCGAGCGGGTCCAAGGCTCTGTGGGGCAGTGGCTGTGGGTTCCACTCTCACAGCTCAGCTGGCTCCTGATCACCCAGAAGGGGAGGGCAGAGCCGGGCAGCGTGGCCAGGCCACCCGAGTGCCAGCGAGCCCTCAGCAGGGTCAGCTCCCGCAGGGAAACGGCCTCTCACCCTCTGAGAGTAACTAGGAGGACAAACCAGGGTGAATTGGGATGGTGGAGACTTCCACAAACACACACAGAGAAACAAACACACAGGAAAACACACACAAACACACAGACAGACACACAGACATAGGAACGCACACACACTTGCCTTGCGCTGTCGCCGCCGGGACCCGCAGCCTCCCCGCGCCCCAGGCAGGCGCCGCCGGAGCCAGGCGGGAATGTCCGGCCGGCCCGAGGCTCCGCGCTCTTTAAGGGCGCCCCGGAGCACAGGAGATCCGGCACACGCAGGGGATCGGGATCAATAGGTCACGGCGTGCACTGACTTGCCCCCAGAATGAAAATCAGCAGAGGATTTGGGGCTGGTGGGGAAGCTACAATCAGGGCTTTAATCCCGCATGGGCACAAAATCCCGGGATAAAAAGGCCAGAGCTGGTCCTAATTGCTGACTGCTGTGTGCATGTGTGAGCAAAACCTCTTAGGCTGCGGGGGCCTGGGGGAGGCATCTCAGTGCCTTATGGAGTCTTCTCGGTCGGAACAGACCTGTAAAATCATCAAATCCAACCACTCCCTCAGCACCATCACGTTCGCCACCGACCCCTGTCCCTGAATGCCACCTCCACACAGCTTTGGAATCCCTCCAGGGATGGGGGCTCCACCACTGCCCCGGGCAGCTGTGCCAGTGCCTGACCACCCTTTCTGTGAAGAAATTCTCCCAATATCCAACCTAAACCTCCCCTGGCACGGCCTGAGGCTGTTCCCTCTCCTCCTGTCCCTGTTCCCTGGGAGCAGAGCCCGACCCCCCCGGCTGCCCCCTCCTGTCAGGGAGTTGTGCAGAGCCAGAAGCGGCCCCCTGAGCCTCCTTTTCTCCAGGTTGAGCCGGTTTCCCAGCTCCCTCAGCCGCTCCTGGTGCTCCAGCCCCTTCCCCAGCTCCATTCCCTTCCCTGGACACGCTCCAGCCCCAGAATTGTCCCCAGGACTGGCGGTGCCCCGGCAATGCCGATGGAAGGAGCAGCGATGCTCCGAGCACCGCTCAGCGCTGAAGAGAGACCGCCCGGGAGGAGCCGCAGCCCCCCCGCGACCGCCCCTCTGTGCCCATCACCCCTGGCCTGAGCGGGGCTGGGGACCGTGCCCAGACTCCGGGGGGTGTCAGGGTGACCC
>VZTJ01002935.1:105854-160265 GCA_013397795.1 Orthonyx spaldingii | reverse complement strand
CGGCTCGGTGGCGGCGCAGAGGCTGCGGGCGGCGGCGGGGACGGGCAGGAGGAGCGCGGCGGGCGCCGGGCGGGGACGCGATGCACTCGCTCTTCAGGAAACGCAACAAAGGGAAATACAGCCCCTCCGTGCAGAAGAAGAGGTGAGTGACCCGG
Organism: Orthonyx spaldingii; assembly: GCA_013397795.1. Classification (NCBI taxonomy): domain Eukaryota; kingdom Metazoa; phylum Chordata; class Aves; order Passeriformes; family Orthonychidae; genus Orthonyx; species Orthonyx spaldingii. The sequence goes on along the minus strand of VZTJ01002935.1, from coordinate 160,110 downwards.
CCCCGGGCAGTCCCGCTCCTCCCGCGACGAGCAGAGCCGCCATCCCGGGGATCCCATCCGGCAGCATCCCCCCCGCTCCGCGCCGGGGCTTGGCGGAGGTCCCCAGCTCCATTCCCGGGAACCTGTCCGAGGAGTGGGAACACCCCGAGGTGTGGGAACCCCCCGAGGAGTGGGAACCCTCCCGAGGTGTGAGAACCCCCCGAGGAGTGGAACCCCGAACTGTCGGCGACTCCCAAGGAGTGGGTGCCCCCGGAGGTGTGGGCACCACCCGAGACGCGGACACCCTTAAGTGTGGGCATCCCGCAGGGAGAGGGGAGTGGGCATTGCTGACATCCCCGGAGTGTGACATCCTCGAGGTGTGGGCACCCTCTGAGAGGTGGGGAAGTTCCCGATGTGTGGCAACTCCGATGTTTGGCCCCCCCTGAAGTGTCAGCTCCTCCCCGAGCCGGGTCCGCATCTCCAGCGCCGGGTGTGGGCACAGAGGTTGCTTCTCCCAGTTCCCCTCCCATGGCAGCAGCAGCAGCAGCTCCAGCGAGCAGGGTTCCTCGCTTCCCAGGTCTGTGCTGGGTTAGGGAAAAATAGTCTGGTTGTTCCCCACCCTCGCCCCCTGTTCCCTCAGGACCAAGGATTTGGTCCATCATCCTTTCCTCGGCTTTCTCTGACGGGTGGGGACGCGTTTCGGCCGTCGTGGTTGTTAAAAAAAAAAAAGGCAAAAAAACCAAACCAAAACAAAAAAAGCAACGTGTTGGATGTGCCCTGTGAGAGGTCACTGATAAAAGGGAAGAGGTGTAAAAATCCCTCCCCAGGAAGGCTCAGCCTCCCTGGGCTGGACGGTGGACAGTCCCCAGCCCCTGCCTGCACCGGGAGGTTTTTCCCAAAAGGTGGATGTTGGGAGTAATTCAGAAACGTGTCCTGTGTTTCCCAGAGGAGCTGCAGGGGCTCTGGAGCACGTGGAGTGCTCCACTCCCCTTCCATTCCTCTCCATCGGCACCGGTCCTGGCTGGACTCGGAGCAGCCGCCCTACTCCCAAAAAATCCCCCATTGGGAAGGAAACTGGGGAGCTGATGCAGGGGCTGAGGTGCCTTCGAGGACCCAGAAAGGGCCCAGTCAGCTCAGAAGGCGCCGACGTTTTCCAAGCAGGGAGCCCCTGGCTGCTCCGTGCGCAGAGGAGCGGGGCCGTGGCGGTGGGAGGGTTCCCCGCCCGGGGAGGTTCTGCCCGCCGCTGCCCGGGCACGGGGGATTTGCCAAGCTCCCTCTGTTGGGGCTGAGGCTCCAGCTCCAGCCCCGGGGAAGGCTCCCCCGGCAGCCCGGCTGGCTCGGCAGGGCCGCCCAGGCTCCGGCTCCCAGAGCCCGGGGCACGCTCTGCTGCCGGATCCTGCCCCGGGGAGGGCGGGCAGGAGGAGACGGGGGTGGCACGGAGCCCTCGGAGGCTCCGCACCTCCCTGACGGCCCCGAGTTCCCACGGGTGAAGGACGGTGCGGATACTCAGGCGCATTTCTAAACTTCGGGGGTATCAGCGGGCGGCTCGGGAGTGCGGGAGCCCGCAGCTCCCGCAGGGTGCTGTGAGGCAGGAGGAGTGAAGCTGTGAAGCAGGAGGTGCTGTGAGGCAGGAGGGGACAGACCTGCTCGGTGCCGGGTGCCCACCCGGGGCTGTGGCCGGCTCCCCACGCCGCGCTCCGAGCGCTGCCGGCCCCGGGCACCCCGTGCTCCCGGGGAGGGGCTCAGCAAGGAAGGAGCTTCCCTCCGCCGCCCTGCCTGGAGCCCAGCGGCCCTGGGCAGGTGCCAAAGCACCTCCCGAGGCTGCGGGCCAGGTTGAAACCTCTGTTTTCCTGGCTGGTGGTGGCCGAGGAAGCAGCGCAGGGCTGTGCCCGGGGCCAGCCTCCCTCGCTCCCTCCCTGCGCCCGGCTGTCCGCGCACACCTCGGGGAGAGCTGTGCTTATTACCCCAATTTGTTAATTCCTGCCTTGGAGTTTACAAACATCTGCGAATCCAGGGAACACTCCCACCGTGTGGAAACAGCCCCACCATCGAGATGGGGAAGCCGGTGCCCGACCGGTTGAACAACTTGCTGGAGGAGGATTGCGAAGAAGCGAGGAGCTCCTGCCCCGTCCCCTGCTCCAGGCACTGCCAGGCTCCCAGGCGGCTCCCGCCCAGCTCTGCTGCCAGGAAAACAGAGCAACACTCCTCAAATCAACCGCCCGCCCCTGCCGGCAGCAGCGACCGAGGTTGCGACACCGCGTGAGCCCGGCCCCGTCCCGAGCCCCGCGAGGGGCTGCACCTCGGGCAGGGCTCGGTGCCAGGGCGCTGCCCGTGACGGAGCCTTCAAAGCACCGAGGGACAGGGCACGAGCCCAGCACCGGTTTGGCAAGAGCGAGGGGCGCTGGAGCGTGTTCTGCCAGCCCCGGGAGCCAGGGCCGCGGGCTCGGCTGGGTGAGGCAGGGGCTGCCCGGGGAGCATCGCCCGGCAGCAGGACACAGCCTGGAAAGGAGCCGTGGGAGTCTCGGTGGCTTCCTCAGCCTCGGGACAAAGCCTTCCCAGGACGGGAACGACTCGATGAGCACCCCAAGCCAGGTGCTGCAATCTCACCTTAAACAACTCTTTGTCCCCCTGGATGGGACAGCCACCCTGTCCCCACCCCAAAGTGTCCCTCAACCTCCCATCCAGCAGCACCAGGGCCCGAGTCTCTCCTCAGGAATATCTGCTGCAGCTCTGTGGTCTGCCCGGGCTCGTGGTCTCCAGGCTCAGCAGCCATCCCCATCCAGCCCTGGGCATCTCCCTGCCTTGCCTGGGGATCCCGGGGGATGATGGTGACATTTCCTTTCTCTCATGGACTTGGTTTCTTTCTTCTGCTCTCACCCCAGCACCGTGAGGCCCTGGGAATTCAGCCATGACCACTGAGCTGTTACACGGATGTCCCTGGAAGGAAGGCACAAGCCTTGAACAGAGCCATAGTGTGGGGGACAATCATCAATCTCCTTTCACATCATCTTCCCCAAACACCTGCCATGCTTGGAAAACAGGAGGCTGGCTTCTTCTTTGGATAGTCCAGGCTTGGTGGGTAGAAAACAGTGAGGGTGGGGAGGCCCTGGCACAGGGTGCCCAGAGAAGCTGTGGCTGCCCCAGCCCGGGCAGTGTCCCAGGCCAGGCTGGACAGGGCTTGGAGCCACCTGGGACAGTGGAAGGTGTCCCTGCCCATCTAATTCAAACCCTTTGATAATTTTATGATAAAAACCAGTCCAGATGCTGCTGAAACTCCTCCCAGCAGGAAAGCTGTTCATCCTTGGGGTCCTCAGGGTGAGAGCATCCACCCAGGAGCTCTCCCGGTGACTCTCAGCAGTGTCACTGCCCGTGTAAGAGGGGCTGCAGGCAGCTGGGACAGCTGTGCCTGCAGGGCTGGCACCCATTTCCAGAGGCTGTTTGGGAGGGCTGCAGTCAGCAGGAGGCCCAGACAGGTGAGTCAGGAGCTGCTCCTGCTGAGGGCGGGGCGAGCCTCCCATTGCCCACCCTGCTTCTGCTCTCATTTCCATGCACATTACAATAAAATATCACCATTCCTACGAGGGAAGATAAATACAGCTGGAACAGGCTGGGCTGAGCACAGCAGCCCTGCTGTCCAGCTACACCCTGACGTGGGCAGCTTGACAGCACCATGCTCTGAGTTTTCAGCCAGATCCTAATCTCTCCCAAACCTGAATTTCCGTAGCCAGCGTCCAGCTCTGTACCCTCTCCCCTGCCACAGTTTCACTCTGGAGTCACTAAAAGCAGCATAAGAGAATTTCATGCACTGGGACCTGTAAGGACATTTATAGCTTTGGGCTGTGGCCTTCTGGAGGATTCGTGCAGTTTAATCCTTGCTGAAGTCCGGCCTCCAGCAGCAGGGCTGACACGGGAGAGGTTTTTATGAAATCTGGATAAATGGACATTGAATGGGGATGGAACTGAGAGCAGCAGTGGGTGGTCTCTGCCTGGTGCTGATTGTCCATCCCAGTGTTGGGATGCAGTCAGCAGGACCAGGACCCCTGCTCAGACCCCATCCGAAAGCAACTCCCCTGTCCCTGGCCAAGCCATCCCACAGGAGAAGCCTCTGGGATGGGGAGGTTTCCCGACAGGAGAGCAGCATCACTGAGCAGGACAGAGCCCTTCCCATTAATCCTCCCAGCAGGGATCAGGTTCCTGGGACAAGCTCCCAGCAGGACCTCGGTCAGCTGGGGCAGCCAAAACTTCAGGAGTGTCTGAACAGCCTCCCTTGGGGGATTAAGGAAACAGCCTCTCCTTGTTTGGAAAAAAAGGAAACTTGAGAAATCAAAGGGATTTTCTACCACCTGCCAGCAAGCACAAGACGTTTGGACATCCTGGAGATACTGATTTTGGGGAGGTTTGCTCCAAAAACTGCTCTTACCAGTGAGGGTGCAACCTAATGAGAAGAGAGAAAGAAAAAGGGATAGAGGGGAAAAAGTCCACCTTTTAGCAGTAAAGTTTTCATATCACAATAATTATCATCATATTGGCCAGTTGAGAACTTCTCTTAATAAAAAAACCCCTACAAATCACAACTAAAATACTAAGGAAAATCACCAAACCCCTAAGAAAACAGAAGAAAGAAAAAAATGATCCCTAAAAAACCCTCCTAAGCCTTTGGAAATAGCTGAACCCCTCTGAAACAAAGGTCCTGAGGTCAGAGTTGTGGCACATGGATGAAGTGCTGGCTGCCATGGAGCAGCTGCTTTCTCCCAGCCCCCAGCTGGGAGAAACCCCCAAACCTCCTCCCACTCCCCGTGGGAATGTCCTGGGGTCCTTCACCCCAGCCAGGCAATGGTGTTGACAAAAAACAACTCTTCAGCCGAGCACAGCTTTCCATCAGAGAGATCATTTTTTCCTTCCTGACCAGAGAATGTTAAAGTTCTCCAGAAATTGCAAAGCCAGTTTTTCCAGGCTTTTTTAATTTATTTTTTTCATCTCTCAAACAAAGCCTTATCTATTCCAGCAGAACAGCCCTGCATTCCCCCCTCTGCCGCGGCCTCGCCGGGGCCGTGCCCCGGGCACCTTCGCGCCTGGCTCTGCTCAGTCTCGTGTGCGCTGCCCATCCCCGCTGGGCTCTGGCCAAATCCTGCTCTTCTCCCTCCCCAGCTCTGTTCCGTGCCCCAGCCATCCCCCCAGCCTGTTCTTTGGCCCTGACTTCCCTTGGTCTTACCCTGCCAGCAGCTCTGCTCCAAAGCCTGGATGCATCCATGGCTCTTCCCAAACAGCCACGTCCTGTGAGTCCCACCCACACACTTTTCCTGGGACAGCCAAGGCTTCCTGACTGCTTTGCCCATCAATTTGTGCTTCTCCTGCACAGAATCATGGAATGGGTTGGGTTGGAAGGGACCTTCAAGTTCATCTCATCCCACCCCTGCCATGGGCAGGGACACCTTCCACTGTCCCAGGCTGCTCCAAGCCCCAGTGTCCAGCCTGGCCTTGGACACTGCCAGGGATCCAGGGGCAGCCACAGCTTCTCTGGGCACCCTGTGCCAGGGCCTGCCCACCCTCACAGGAAACAATTCCTTCCCAATATCCCATCTGTCCCTGCCCTCTGGCAGTGGGAAGCCATTCCTCCTTGTCCTGGCACTCCAGTATCTTCCCCCTTGCAGCAGATGAAGGGCACAGGGAAGCCAAACTCCTCCACCCCCTGGCATGGAGATTTCAGTCAGGCTTCAGCTTTCCCAGGCCCTGTTTGACATCCAGCTGGATGCAGGGACTGTGCTCATCCTCTGCTTTATCCACACAGACCCCGCTGTGGAGGGGACAGGTAATTAACAGGGCTGATGTTCTCCCATCAGCGATGTCCAGGCTGGTTGATGAAGTGGCACCAAAGTGACAAGTGTGGAGAAATAAACACACAAATAAGAGAGCTCTGACATGAGCGGTTCCCATTCTCTCTCATTTCTCTGTTTATTCCTGCACACTTGTTACCCCTGCATTTCCAGCAGCCGTGGGGTGAGCGGAGCACACACCCAGCTCCCCGCTCAGGGCAGCATGGGGTGCACAGCAGCAGCTCCCCGACGCTGCAGCTTTGACATGCAGCTCCCATGGGAGTTTTTATGAGAGTTCCCTGTCCCACAGCCTCAGCTGGTGACTCTCACATAAACCACAGAGGTGGAGAGAGCAAACAGCTTCTCTGGTGTGCGTCAGGAGGGCCGAGCCATGCCCACACCACATCCCAGCATGTCCTTGCTTGCTCCGAGCGAGGCTGTGTTTCTTTTCCCTGGTCACCCGGACACTGCCCATGGGAGCAGCAGTTTCTGGATTACCATCAAACCATCCCCTCCAACACAGGGAGCTGCCATTCCCTGCCCTCCCTTTCCCCCAGCCCCCACAGCAGCTCTGGGATGGAGCAGGGATGTCACCGTCCCCCGGTGCCACGGGGCTGGAGGGTGGCTCTGCCCTGGCCCTGGGTTCCCGGAGTCATGGAGAGGGTGGGAGGTGGGGAGGGGTGTCCAGGGCAGCACCCCCAGCTTGGGAAGGGGCTGGCAGGGCACAGGTGATACCAGGGATGGGGAGAGCTTGTGGCTCCAACCTCAGAGAAGGGCAGGGAGAAGGGGATGAGGGGCTCCCCCTGCCCAGACACAACATCCCTGTCCCAAACCGGCCCGGCACAGGGAGAGGGGCAGGGCCGGGGTCTGCACTCGCTACTTCCAGCACCCGAGATCAGTTTTGCTGATGCAAAGTGAGCACAAAGGCTGGGCCGAGGCTCCAGGCTCAGCTCTGCCAGACCAGGTCAGCAGTAACAGCTCAGGGGTGCAGGAAGCCATGGCTGAACCACAGCCATGGATCCAAAAAATCCCTGACTTACCTCCCTACAATTTAGAGGTTTCAGTCAAAATTGGAACTGGAAAAGTCCCAGACTTCTGGGTTTTGGGATGGTTTTTCCATCCATGCTGTAGATCCACTGAAACCCTGAAGATCCATCCTTGGAGCTTCTGGAGTCACTGAGACCAAGGCAGGGCACAAGGAGAGGAGCCAGCGAGAGCTTCCAGCTCTTCCCCAGCTCGGTGCCAGTCCAGCTCCTGGCTCCCACAGTGAAGCACCCCAAGCTCCCACCTGGAGAAGGAGCCTCTCCCACCCTCCAAGCTCCGGTGGCCTCCAGTTCATGGGTGGGAGGTGAGGACGGCTCCCTGGTGGCCGCAAGCTCTGCCAGGATGCAGGAGACGCCAGCTCTGAGCAACCATCACCCAAAACACCTGAACACGTGCAGCACGTTCCAGTCACCCACTCCAAAACTCTGATTCCACCTGACGTTGGCCCCGGTTTCTGTGGGATGATGAAGGTTGGAAGAAACCCCAAAGTGGATTTTGAGGAGCTGCTTCTACCATTGGAGCAGGACCCAGCCACCCATATCCATCTCCCAGGGTACCCTGCATGCTCCAGCTGTGATTATTGAACACAGAATGAGAATCATCCTCGGAATTATTGCAGCCACGACTCCCCACAACCCCTTCCTTGGCTCCTCTGCCCAGGAATGCCCACTGGGTTCATTGCTGCTGATGCAGGAGGTGCCAGGCAGGCAGCAGCCACAGTGACGGACACAAACCTCCGAGTACCATCCTGATGATGCAGCTTCTATAAAAAGAAAAAAATCAGTGTAAACCATGCCCATACCAGAACTTCCCAGGGAAGTGTGAACTTTCCTGGAGCTGTTGGATGCCACAAGGCTCCTGCAGCCTGGGGCAGGTTTGAGGTAGGGAGGAAGAAGCCCAGAGCTGGGATTTGGTTTGTTCTGCTGCACGGCAGCGACAGCACACGGGGCAGGCAGGAACAGGTCCTGAAACGCAGCACCAGAGCCCTGGGGGAGCTGCAGCTCCAGTCCTGGGGTCTGTTCTGGGCCCTCACAACACTGAGGGGCTGGAGCGTGTCCAGGGAAGGGAAGAGAGCTGGGAAGGGGCTGGAGCCCCAGCAGCGGCTGAGGGAGCTGGGAAAGGGGCTCAGCCTGGAGAAAAGGAGGCTCAGGGGGGCCCTTCTGGCTCTGCACAACTCCCTGACAGGAGGGGGCAGCCGGGGGGGTCGGGCTCTGCTCCCAGGGACCAGGGACAGGACAAGGGGAAATGGCCTCAGGCCGTGCCAGGGGAGGTTTAGGTTGGATATTGGGGAAATCCCTTCATGGAAAGGGCGGTCAGGCATGGCACAACTCCCAAGGCAGTAGTGGAGTCACCATCCCTGGAGGGGTTTAAAAGCCCTGTGGATGTGGCACTTGGGGACAGGGGTCAGTGGTGGCCTTGGCAGTGCTGGGGGAATGGTTGGACTCGATGATCCCAGAGGGTTTTCCAACCTTTACAATTCCATGGTTCTGCCTGGGGGTGCAGGAGCTCACTGTGCCACGAACCAGCCCTGCTGCGATGCTGGTGCTCCCCAGCCAGACCTGCTCCTCCTCTCCAGCTGCTCCAGCAGCAGTTGACACTTCCAAGTGCCATATAAAGATTAATTCTGCCACCACCGCATAACGAGGTCATTAAGGCTCATATTAAGGTGGTTGGGACTGGACTGAGCCAGCCTTTGGTTTAAGCCCAGATGGCAAAGCAGCACGGCTGGGACACGCCAGCCTTGCCAGCAGCCTCAGCTCCCTCCAGCTGCAGGGGCTGGGGGAGCACACCCTGCCCCTGCCTCCGGCCAGGCCTGGGGGAGCTGCGGGCAGTGCCTGGCACACGGCCCCTGGAGCTGGCCCTGGCACGCTGCAGCCTCTCCCTGCAGCCAAAGTGACAGCAAGGAGACGAAATGTTTAAAATAAGCCCAGCAATGCAGAAACTGCGTCACGGGTTGCTCTGCCTCTGCCCCAGCTCCGCCGTCCCTGCACTTGGAAGGGAATATTTGGGCTGGCCCTGCCCCCTGCCAGCCTGGCCAGCGTCACCCTGGGAGCAAAACCAGTGCCCAGCACGGGAGAAAGCACTGGAAGGGATGCAATGTGTGTGATCCCATCCGTTCCCTGGGTTTAAAGTGTGAATAACTCCTTGCAGAGAAGGAAGCCCTGAGCACAGAGGGTCACGGCAGGGCTGCAGGCAGGGGCTGCCCACAGGCAGCAGCCTCAAAGGGGCCCCTGCCCTGTGGCCACGGGGGGCCAGGGCCTCCCTGCTGCTCCAGCTCCTCGATTTCCACACTGGACCCCCCTTCTCAGGCACAGGGTGGGATTATTGGGGTGTCTGTGCAGGGCCAGGGGTTGATGATCCTTGTGAGTCCCCTCCAGCTGAGGATATTCTGTGGTGCTCTCCCTGTCCCTGCAAAGAGCTCTTTTCTTTCTCGCTCCGAAGCCGAGGGAGGCTCAGGCATCACTCCCATTTCCACCCGTGGGAGATACCGCGGCCCCCACACCCTCCTGGCCCAGCGGCCGAGTATTTTGGAAAGTGTTGGGAAGGCAGCAGTGAGTCACACACAGCTGCGGTGCCTGGCAGGCTGGGCTGGCCCCGGCCACCCCCGGGGTCACGGCATCCCGCGGGCACCCCCGGGAGCTGCGGCCGGGGTCGTGGGGTGACGAGCCCCCCTTCCTTCCCCAGCATCTCCAGCAAAGAGCTGACCGAGCTCATCGAGCGCCTGCAGAAAAATGCTGACCAGGTGGAGAAAAACATCGTGGAGACCGACTCCCGAATGCAAAATGTAAGTGAGGCACGGTCCCTCACTCACAGGCTCCTACCAGCAGCCCTGTCTCCCCTCTGCCTCCTGCCCCAGCCCCTCGCACTTCCCGGGGTCTCCCCTCCTCTCCCGTGGCACATGTGGGTTGCATTGTGATGGTCTGAGGTGGGGTGATGGGGTCCCTCCACTCGTGGGAAGAGGGTGGGAGGCTGTCAGAGGCAACAGGGGCCCAAAACTCCCCGCTACCCAGGGGTGTGGCACTGAGTGGGGATGGAGGAGGAGAGGCCTGAACCATCCTCCTCTTCCCAAAGGATGCATCCCGAGGCGATGCAGCTCCCCAGCCCTTCCTCAGCAGGCCAGGGTGGATGGGACTCAGAGCAACCTCACCTGGTGGAAGGTGTCCCCTCCCAAGACAAGGGAGTTGGAGCTGGATGGTCTTTAAGGTCCCTCCCAACCCAAACCATTCCATGATCCCATGACAGGAGAGGGGAAAGTAAAACACATCGCAGGGGGATGGGAGAGAGCAGAGCTCCTGCCATCTCCAGTGCCAGGGGAGAGCGGGGTGGGTTGAGCTCGGACACCACTCTGTGACCCTTCCTCCTGTCCCCTGTGCAGGACCTGCACAAGATCAAGGCGTGCCAGCTGGCGCAGTACAAGGAGCTGACAGCACAGAAACTCTCCGAGTCTGACAAGCTGCTCTACGTGCTGGACGGGGATGCAGCCGTGGCCCAGCACATGAAGCACCCCCAGGGGGACATGATCACAGAAGAGTGAGTGCCACGGGGGACCCCTGTCCCCAGAGCCCTTGGAGGAGGGGGAGGCCTCTCCAGGTGCTCTGCTCAGCTGCTGCCTGCAGCGGGGGGTCACCACGGGCTCCTCTGCAGCCCAGATCCCACCAGGCTGTGTGACCCACCCCATCCTGGGCACACGGAGTGTGAGATGATGGCAGCGTGGCAGGGTGGCACCTGCCTGCCATGCCCCAGGTCCAGCCTGCCCTGAGCTCCCAGCCACGGGAGCAGCCCCTGGCACAGGACAGAGCACAGGAGCCTCTGCCCTCTCCCTGCCCAGCTGCTGCCAGCCTGCCTGGGCTCTCCCCTAAGGACAGCCCTAAGGATGGTGATCCACGGGGGCCTGGCAGAGCATCACCTACACCCACCAGTGCTAATGCCAGCCCATGCCCATATCCTGCATCCCACCCTCACCTTTCCCTTCCCGCAGCATCCGGCAGCTGAAGGAACGAGTGGCAAACCTGCGTGTGAAACACGAGCAGATCTACAACTTCCCCCAGCAGCACATCGAGCCCCAGGTCAACTGGTCAACAGTGATCGAGGAGAAACAGGTACCCAGGGGCCACCAGTGTCACTGCCTGGGCAGCAGCACCAGCCGGGCAGGACCTCCTGCAGCTCCCCGCAGAGAAGCTGGCCCTTGGAAAACTTCTGGGCAGCTCCATACTGGGAGCAGCAAACAGCTGTGTGGCAGGGGCGGGGCAGAGGTGATGGGACAATGCCAGCTGTGTGGCACCACGAGTCCGTGCTCGAGGTGGCACCGGTCCTGGCCTCAGCATCCCCAGTCACTGCCTGCTTTAGGCTCTACTCCACGGCCCTTACTTTTTTTTTATCCCACTCCCTACACTCTTCCAGCCAGAGTAGGGTTCAACCCCCCAGACTGGTTTTGCCATGGCTGCCCTCCAGCACAGCTGATTTCACCCACACGCTCCTGGGGCATCCATCCACTGCAGGCACCGGGGTCCATCCAAGCCCAGCTCCATGGCCACCTCCCAGAGGAGCTTCTGAGGTCTTGGAAGCCTCACCCCTTTTCCCCATTGCTAACCCCAACCCCTGCGCACCACAGGACGCCTTGAGCAGCAAAGGCTTTGGGACTGACCTGCCGCTGGTCAACAGCCAAGTAGAAGAGCACAACATCTTCCACAACGAGGTCATGGCCATCGGGCCACACATCGTCAAGGAAGGCAGCAAGGTCAGCTCTCCTGCCCCTCTCCCTGCTGCTCTGCAGGGTCAGCCCTGCCCCGAGCCGTGGGTGAAGGGAGGGTGTCCCACCATCCAGGGTGCTGCAGCCCGGAGCGGCTTTGGGTGGGTGCCCCAGATGCACTCCCAGCCTCAGAGCTCAGCATTGCACACCGGCTCTGGCTTTACAACGAGGCAAATCCCATAAACCCACATCCCCTTCCAGCCTAAACCCACATCCCTCTGCACCCTCGAGCCCCTGTCAGACCACTGCTCCTAACCCCTGCCTTGCTTCTCCTCCAGGAAAACTTGAGCGACTTCCAAGCCAAATACCAGAAGCTGCTGGTAAGAGCCTCTGGGATCCTGGGGGAAACACCCTCCTGGAGGGTTGGGGTGGCTGGGCAGCCCTGGGGGATGCACAGAGAGGAGCTTTGGGCTGAGCTGTCCCTGTGCCCCTCGGCAGGCCGGCTCCCAGCAGCGGCAGCAGGACCTGAACTCGCTGCAGGACTACATGCAGCGCTGCACCAACAAGCTCTACTGGCTGGATCAGCAGGCCAAGGACAGGACCCATTACGACTGGAGCGACCACAACCTGGACTACCCCAGCCGGCGCCGCCAGTACGAGGTCTGTGCGCTGCCAGCAGCCTGGCCCTGCCCTGGCTGCTGCTGGGCAAAAGGGAGCTGGCCACGGGGCCAGGGGAGCTGGATGGGGACAGAAAACATTTCTTCCCCCGTGCCTCAGCTTCCCCCAGCCCATATGAAGGGCTTTGAGATGTCCAGCTGATCGTACAGGGACAGTGAGGTTAATCCTTACCTCTGCCAAAGATAACGTGGTGGGGAAGCCACGGCTCCCTCACGCTGGCTTGGCAGGAGTCACATCTTTAGCAACATCTGCAAGGGAAGGAAAAGTGAAAGCTGCAGTGGGGGAACACCACACTTTGTCTTGTGGAGCCACTCAGTCCCAGACTGCAGGCAGGGTCCCCTCCCTTCACGTGGGGATCAATCTCTCGCCTCTCTCCATCCAGAACTTCATCCACCGAAAGCTGGAGGAGAAGGAAGAGGCCATCAACAAGCTGCACGCCGATGGGGATCAGCTGCTGGCCCAGAACCACCCCGGGAAGAACGCCATCGAGGTGAGCTCCAGGGGTGGGTCCCAGCTCCCCGCACACCCTGGAGCATGGGGGACTCGCCCAGCCCTTCTCCAGAGTGGGACCCGGTGCCAACACCACTCGTGACTTCAGTTCCTGAGATGCCAAGTGGGAAAAAGGCTCCTTCACCTGCAGTGTAAACACCACTGGAGAAGTGAAGATAAACCTAAGAAGCCCTTCCCATCTTCCTCATTCCTGTGGCAATTACCGTGTGCCCACCCAGAGAGGATAAATTATGGTGGAACCCTTCCCTGTTTGGTGGGTGGATGGACACAAGGGTTTGCCGCCTCCACACAGCCTATGTTCCCTTAGGATCATCCCAGATTCCCCCTGAGAGCACCTGGGTGGCTCCAGAGGCAGCCAAAGAGCTGCTCACTCGTGATGGCAACTGGGACTTCCTGGTGGGCAGCCCAGGCTTCCTCCTGCCACGGGGGTCCCGCTGATGTCCCCCTGTGTTGCAGGCTCACATCGAAGCCGTGCACGCTGACTGGAAGGAGTACCTGAACCTGCTGATCTGTGAGGAGAGCCACCTGAAGTTCATGGAGGACTTCCACAAGGTACCACATCCCTGGGGGCAGCGAGTTGTTGGAGCCTGGAGAGCGGGTACTGGGTTGCAGGAGATCCTGGAATACAAAAATTCCTGCTACTCTGGAAATTGGGTAGAAGAGATGGAGTGCTCTAAACCCGGGATTGGAGTGTTCTACAACCAGGATTTTTAAGGCTAGGAGAGCTAGGATAGAACACAAGCCATAATTGCTCAGGCGCCAAAGGTCAGTGCTTGCTTGGCTAAAGCATGACTTGCAAAAATCTTCTGCTCCATGAGGCACAGTCGGTGTCAGCGTCCCTGTCCCCAGGACAGCAGAGAGGCCTCAGCCCCAAACACGGCACGGGGAGCCCTCGCAGGCTGCACTGGGAGCAGAACAGGTCCATGTAGGAAATCACAGCTGCCAAAGCAGAGCTGCCCCCGGGAGCCCGGCACAGGGGCTGAGTGTCCCAGGGGAGCGGGGCAGACAGATGTCTGCTGGATAAATGGCATCCGACAGCCAGGGAGGCTCTGCCGGGGAGCAGGTCGGGCTGGATTCCTCTCCCACAGCCTGGGCGTGTTCACCACCCCGTGAGTCTCCTGCCAAAGCTGAGCTGTGGTGCCCAGCCCGGGCAGTGCCTCTCGTGGGGATGTGCCAGAACAGCTGCCCCAGGGGATGGTTTGTGTGTGCAAGGGCTTGGCTCTCCCTTCTCCTGGCGCTGGCAGTGCAGGCACCACACACCGTAGTGATGCTGTCCCAGTGAAACAAAACTCAGGGCAGGGAAAGGTGGGACTTAACACCTCTGCATGGAATAAACTGCCCCTGGTTGTTGTTTCCTTCGATCCGATGTCCTGAGCAAGGGAAACAGTGATCCCTCGCCTTTCTCCACATATTCTGGGTGTCCAGATGCCCAGAGCAGCTGCTGGTGGCTGTGTGAAGACCATGGAGGGTCTGCTCCATGTTTCAGCAGGACCCTCTCTCACAAGAGCCTTTCCCTTTCTGCAGTTTCAGAAGGACACCAAGGATGCTCAGGACCTTTTGAAGAAGGTGGATACAGACCTGGACCAAAAATTCAGCCCGGAGTTCAAGGACAGATACCAGCTGGAGTCTCTGCTGCGGGAGCTGGATGTGAGTGTCTGCGGGCAGGGCTGCAGGGAGGCAGCAGCAGGAACCGCTGTCCCCACGGCACCGGCAGAGGGATGGCCCCGCCCGTGCGGGCACCTGGCCCAGCTCTCTCCGTGGGGAGCAGCCGGGCCGTGCTGCTGCCTCCCCGTGCCCGGCCTTCCCCGGCTCTTCCGTCACCCCTGGCTAGAGATTGCCTCTCCCCTAGCAACGTAATTGCTCACTGGGCTGGTTTTTATTTGTTCCTCATTGAGTTAGCACTCGTTAAGGGTGGGAGCATAATTAGACCTGCTTCCAGGAGAGGTTGTGGAACTCGCTGTGCTGCAGTGAGCTGGGCTGGAGATCGCCACTTGGGAAGGGCTGTGCTGAGCCCGAGCCTAAGCCTAAGCCTAAATCCAAGCCCAAGTCCAAGCATGCTGCAGCAGGCCCAGCTGATGCAGGTGTCCTGGGACACCTGATAGCTCTTCCCAAGAGCTGTCCCCTCTCCTCCTGCCTGCTGCATCCCACTCAGCATCTCGGGATCTCCACCTTGAGGGCTGGAAACAGAGCAGCTGCTGGAGGACTTTGTGACAGGGCTGGAATCGGAGCTGGGAGTGGAGCTGTGCACTAGCACAGCCACGCAGGTGTGGGCCATGCACGGGGAACCCTGCACTGCCCACGGGCATGGCAGTCCCTGCGCACGGCCCCAGTCCCCAGCCTGGCTGCAGACGGAGGCAGGAGAGTGCAGGAGCACTTGGAGCAGGAGCCCGGGGCTGCAGGAGGTGTCTTCAGCAGCACAAGCACAGGAGAAGCCGCGGTTGTGTCCCGGCTGTGTGGAAATGAGCTCCCCCCTGGCTGCGAGAGCCCAGCAGTTCGTTCTTCCCCTGTTTTCCCACTGTTGTTGTTGTTGCCCCGTGCCAGGACCAGGAGAAGGCCCTGGACAAGTACGAGGCCGTGGTGAAGTCGCTGCAGGAGCGGAGCCAGCAGGTGCTGCCCCTGCGCCTCCGCCGGGAGCCGCCGCTGCAGCCCGTGCCCGTGGAGGCTCTCTGCGAGTACGAGGGCGAGCAGGTACCGCCAGCCCCGGCCCGGGCCGAGGCAGAGGAGCCGCCGGACCGTCTGCTCGGGGGCACGGCAATGGGAGCGGCACTGGGGGAACGAGCGGGTTTTGCCAAGCAGCGGTGGCTCCTGCAGCGGGAGCAAGGCAAAGGTCGCGCTCGGCCCGGGGGCAAGAGCGGGTTTGGCATGGGAGGAGCAGGAGGGGTCTGGGGGAAACGCGGCCTCCCCGCCTCTCACACACCCTCGGGACGTTGCGACAGCGCGGCTCTGTCACATTCCCACGCTGCCTGTGCTGATGTTCTGGCGTGTCCCTGAGCAAAGGAACCCCCCCAGCCCCGGCCACTCCCGGGCCATGTCCCCTCGTCCCCAGCACCACCGCGCCAGGCTCTGCAGGGCTCAGCAGCCGGCCAAGGGATGGGACAGCAGAGCCGGCAAACACCACGGGAGGGGCAGGGGTGGGACAGGAGCCAGCAGCTCCAGCTGACTCAGCTGCCGCTCCTCCGAAAAGGAAAGCGAGAGCACAGCCCTGGAAACGCCTCCTCATCTCTGCCCGAGTGGGAATGCGCTGGCCGTGGCTGTCGCAAGAGGCACGGCTGGGTGCCTGGAGGCTGCGGGGAGGGAGGAGCAGGCACACGAGTTTCTGGCAAGGGGCAGACTGTTGGAGAAGCCGGGGCTGGGGCTGCGCCGGGGCCGCCGTGCTGCTGTGACCGGTTCCGTCCCGCAGGGCCAGATCAGCCGCGGAGCGCACTACACCCTGCGGCGGAACAGCGGCGACGTTTGGGAGGTGGCCGACAGCGCAGGAGACACCCTCAGCGCCCCCGGGGTCTGCTTCATGATCCCCCCGCCCGACCCAGAAGCGATAGCCCTGGCAGAGCAGTACGTGCCCCCAGCCTCGGGCGGGACCATCCCGGTGCCCCTCCGGCCTTTGCCTTCCCCGGCCCCAGGCCCCATCTGGCACCCCAGGGCTCCTGCCCCAATTCCCACAGCGAAGCCCTGCCTTCTCCAAGCCTCAGGCTTCCTCCAGAAGGGATTCCTGCCCCTTCCTGCTTGCCTACGAAATCCCACCTGGCAAACGGGGGACCGGCTCAGAGCCATCCAGGTCCCCCCTGCTCTGGGGCCGTTGTGGCAGGGGGAGCTGCTCACCCCTCCCTCGGCAGGCAGGTACCTGCCTGGCTGCCTCTCCCCTGCTCTGATGCAAAGACACTGCTCTACCCCAACATCGGGTGAAGGTGCTTTTCCCCTACCTTCTTCCTGGCTGCCTCGAGGGAGCAGCCCCCACAACCCCTCCAGAGCTGGAGCTCCTCCCTGGAGCAGCACCGGGAAGGTGACGGGGTGATGGAGAGGCTGAGGGTCTGACTGACCTCTGGCTGTCCTGTTTTGCAGAATTGCCAAGCACTACGTGACTGTGAAGGAGAAGACCAACAACTGCAAGAACGTCCTCCAGCAGCGCTATGAGGGGCTGAAGGCAGACAGCATCGGAGGTGTGGGGCGGGAGGGCAGCCTGGGGCACAAAAAGGCTTGAACTTAGGTGGTAGAGAATCTTCTGGGGGTGTTCCCATCTCCTAAGGGTCCTGGGGCAGCAGGGCTGGGTGGGTGCAGGGGCAGAGCAGCCAGGCTGTGGTCACAGCAGGCCAGGCTCAGGGCGTGCAGCGGGATGAGGGTTTGGCACTCACTCGTGGGACTGAGCCCACACCCAGCTTCCAACCGGCTTTAATCTTGTTTTGTTTTCCAGATGCTGCATCAGTTCAGGGACGCCAGCTCCTGGCAGGGCTGGAGAAAGTCAACAGTGACCTGGAGAAGCAGGAGAAGGCGATAACAGCAAACCTCCGCCCGCCGCTGGAGCAGAGCCGGGCCGTGCAGGACAGCACCGAGCGCTCCAAGGACCTCAAGGCAGGGGCTGTGGGGCTGAGGAGTGGTGCTTTACAGGGACTGTGCTCCCAAAGGGTCTCCAGCGTGGTTCTCAATAACCAGGGGTGCTTAAAGTGCTGCCTGAGCTCAGGAAACGGGGGATGGAGTGATGCTCACAGCTTCCTCCAGTAGAGATGGGGAGCAGCCCTATGAGCAGCCTCAGAAGCCCAAAACCTTTGCCCTGCTTCTGGCCCAGCTCAGTGGAATGGGAAAAAGGTGATGGCTGCAGGTGGTGGCTGTGAGGACGAGAAGGGAGCCCTGAGGTTTTGATCCTGCCCACAATCTGAGCACAGCAGGGACGTTAACTTCACCACCACTATCACCAGCTCAGAGAGGAACAGGAAAGCCCTTGTGGTCCAAGGCAGTTTCTCCCTGTGGACCTGCTCCTCCAGGCTCCAGTGCCAGTAGCATCCAGCTCCCTTCCTCTCCTTCAGACCCCTAATTAAGCCAGGCTCCATGCCACAAACCTCCCTTGGTTTAGGAGGAAGTTCAGGTCCTGGTTACATCCCTTGCCCAGGGCTGTGGCAAAATCCAGGTGCCACCACAAGTGAAAGCAAATTGCCCCAAGGGCCTGCAGCGCTTTGATGTCCAGGTAGGACTCATCCACCAGAGCCCAACGGCCCAGATGAATCCAGCATGTCCCTGACAGAGCTGGAGCTGCTGGGAACCACTCCCCAGCTGGAGTTTCCTTGCTAAGGAGAGACAGGTCAAAAGAAAGTCAGCCAAAAATATCCTTCTGTACCCTGCAGGGCTGAAAGGCACCTTCCACCGGACACAAATCCTCAGCCCTGGCCTCCTTCCTCACCCTGGACAGTCAAGGGTGGCTCCTTTGTAGCCACCAGGTCATGGTTCAGCTGCTCTAAAGGCTTTGTTCCTCCTGCAGAACATCACCAACGAGGTCCGTCGGATCGAGCCTGAGAAAACGAGGAAGATCCAGGAGTGCGAGGCCTTCATCGAATCCGTGCCCAACACGGGCAGCGCGACCCTGGTGAGGAACAAGGTGGACAACACCAACAAGAAGTACGAGCGTGTGGTGCAGCTGCTCAGCGCTGCCCAGGAGAAGTAAGTCTTGGCTTAAATCCTGGCTTGAGCCCGGCCTAACACAGGATCCTGCAGGAGGAAGGTGCAGGTGTGCTTCAACACCTTCCTCTCGTGTCCCTACAGAGTTGAGGTGGCCACAAGCCTGGAGAGGAGCCTCCAGCAAGGCCGAGACCTGCTGTCCAGCTATGAGAACAAGCTGGTCATAGATGACACAGTACCGGAGGACTTGAGGGTGGTGGACAGGAAGAAGGAAGAGCTGCTGGTGAGTTTCCTGCCCTGTTCTCATGCTGCACACACAAAACCACTTTCCAAAAGCTGTGGTGATTCCTGCTCAACTCACTGGATCTGCTAGTGACAGGATGGCCTCCCCCAGCTGGGGGTGAGAGCTCACCTTGACTGCATTGATCCCCACCTACTTCAAACACAAACACCTCCCATCCCCAAATCAAATCAAATGCCACTTGAAGTCTTGTGATTTGACAAAAGGACTAATGCAGACTGATTCCCTCCTCTGCTCTGTCCTTGTGAGACCCTCCCACAGCAGTGCTGTGTCCAGGTCTGGAGCCCTCAGCACAAGAAAGGCATGGATGTAATGGAGCAGGTCCAGACAGGATGCTCCAAGGGCTGGAACCCCTCTGCTCTGGAGCCAGGCTGGGACAGCTGGGGGTGTTCACATGGAGAAGAGAAGGCTCCAGGGAGACCTCAGAGCCCCTTGAAAGGCCTAAAGGAGGCTTATAAAAAAGAGGGAGAGAGACTTTTACACAGGCAGATACTGACAGGACAAGAGGAATGGTTTTAAACTAAAAGAGAAAAGATTTAACTTAGGTATTAGGAAGAAATTGTGCTCTCTGAGGGTGGGGAGGCCCTGTCACAGGTCACCCAGAGAAGCTGTGGCTGCCCCTGGATCCCTGGAAGTGTCCAAGGCCAGGCTGGACAGAGGGTGGAATGAGATGATCTTTAAGCTTTTTCCAAACTAAAACGTTCTGTGATTCATAGAGAAGTGAATGATAAAATGGTCTGGGAAAAGCAACACAGTGGCCTGACACTGGAAAGATGGACCTGGCAAGACTTTGAGAACATTTTTTGCTAGGAAAAAGTACCCAAACTGACAATTCTTCTGCTATAGAAAGATCAAGAACTGGCTAGGCCAGAATTTTCTATTCTCCTTCAGCTTTTCCATGAAATCCCAAGTTCAGACTAACATGGAAGAGCTTTCACTGCTCCTTCCAGAGCTGCTGCACTGGCAAGAACAGGATCTAAGCCTTGCATGAGGAGCAGCAGCTGTTTTGGACATCATATGGTTACTTTTAAAGGTCAGCAGGTCGAGGAGGGAGTAAGAGGTAGCTTTTCTCCCTGTCAGCTTTACCAGGTGGTTCTGCTTACTGTGCAAACCTTGAACTTGGTTTTTTCCACAACTGGTGGCACTGCTGCAGCTCAGCCCTGCAGCTCCAGTGCAGTTGCTGGAGTTGATGTGGGTGACAACAGTGACAAGAGCCTGGCTTGTGTGAAACTCCAGAGAATCCCCCTCTCCTGCTTTTTTTCCACAGGCCATGGGCACCGAGCTCCAGTCCAAGAAGTTCCTGCTCAGTGAAGCCGAGCAGAACCTGCAGAGGACCAAGATGTGCTCCAACACCTTGGCCAGCAAGTTCCAGGAGCACTGCCCCGACATCGAGCGCCAGGAGGCTGAGCTCTACAAGCTCAACCAGCGCTTCAACAACCTCAGCAAGCAGATTGACCACAGGTGAGGCTCCGGGGCAGGATCAGCCTGGAGAGCCAGGACGTTTGCTGTGGTCTGAAATTGGAAGAGGCACAACACCATCCTGGAAAGGAGGAGTTGCAGAAGGGCTCCCAGGGAGGTCTGAAGAGGGAGAGGTTGCTGGCACGTGCTGGCTGGGTAGAGCTGGGAAAACTTCAGGATTAAGTTCTCTTGCAACAGAGGTGCCAAGAGAACACCTCTGGCTCAAATCCATGTCTTTAGGGAGCAGGGGAAGCGGGATGGGTTAAGAGGTATCTGCAGCAGGCACAGGATATGTGACAGGACTGAAACTGAGCTGATTTCCCCCACAGAACGCAGACCCTGCAGAAAGCAAAAAGTGCCTACTCCAACTACCGCACCAACTACGACAAGGTGAACCAGTTCCTGTGCAACATCCCCAGCTACGAGCCCCAGGAGACTGACAACATCCAGCAAGTGGAGATGAAGCTGAAGAGCCAAGCGGTAATTCCAGAGCACCCTGGGCTCCACAGGGAGAGCAGAGGGAACAATGCTAAAAGAAACTGAACTTAGATAGCTCCTGAACATCAAACAGAAAAATATAAATATTTATTAGATTTATTCTCTAAGGTCCCACTGTCCTCCTGTGCCTTGTGTACACACAGCAGGGCTGCACAAGGAGGTTGGAATTCTCAGGGTTGTGATTTTAATGGTAACCCCCAAAAAGGCTGAAGGATGCATTTGGATGTTGTATTCCCTCTGACCTGTGTCTCTCTGCACCCAGGCACTGCTCAATGACATTGCAAGCAAGGAACAGGAGGTGCAGAAGGTCTCTGCCACAGCTCAGCAGTACCAGCAGGCAGTGAAGGTAAGGACTGAAATTCTGCCTGTGAGAGAACAGAGAAACAGAGTATTTGGGTTAGAAGGGACCCTAAAGCCCATCTTACTCCACCCCATTCCTTGGATAGAAACACCTTCCACTATCCCAGGGTGCTCCAAGCCCCATCCAGCCTGGCCTTGGACACTGCCAGGGATCCAGGGGCAGCCACAGCTGCTCTGGGCACCCTGTGCCAGGGCCTCCCCACCCTCACAGGGAACAATTCCTTCCCAATATCCCATCCATCCCTGCCCTCTGGCAGTGGGAAGCCATTCCCTGTGTCCTGTCCCTCCAGCCCTTGTCCCCAGTCCCTCTCCAGCTCTCCTGGAGCCCCTTTAGGCCCTGCAAGGGGATCTGAGCTCTCCCTGGAGCCTTCTCTTCTCCAGGTGAGCACCCCCAGCTCTCCCAGCCTGGCTCCAGAGCAGAAAGTGGAGTTTTGTGGCCTTCCCAAAAAACGGGTCAAGGGGTGAAGTTGTTAAAGCCAGGGCAGCTTAGGAGGAGCCTGTGCATGAAGGGTACCCAGTAGTGTCACGTTTCTCCTGGGAATGTCCTCCCACAGGACTACGAGCTGGAAGCTGAGAAGCTGCGATCCATCCTGGACCTGGAGAACGGCCGCAATGGTTACATGAGCAAGAAGCCCAGGCTGCAGTCCCCAGCTGCCAAAGTGAAAGAGGAGGTGAGCAAGGGGCTAAAGCAGAGGAGAGCTAAAGCAGAGGGCGGCTCACGGGACCGCTGGGGGTTTGCACACACCTGCACTTACTGTGGGGACCTGGGGACCACAGGGGACCACAGGGAAGGGTAGAGAACCAGGAGGAAGGGATTTTTCATCATTTTTTTTGGACTGGGCTGGCCAGAATGAGGGAGGAAAAATGCTGTATTTAACACTTTTGGAAGGGCAAGGGGAGGAGAAGAGCCAAAAATCTGGAAGTTTCTCCCTTCTCTAGACTTTCAGAGAGATTTCACCACCAAAGATAGAAATACTTACAGCGAGATGAGCCCACAAGCTACTTATTTATGCAGGATCTGTTTGCTACCTGCCTCAAACTCATCCTGCCCGTGGAGGAAGGCAGAAGTGTCTACCTGATTCTTCCTCAGCTTCCTCACCTGGTTCTTCCTGCACCTCTTTTTGCTTATCTTGAGTAGGAAAATCACAGTATGACCATGAGTGTGTCTGTGTGTGAGAATCCCTCTCCCCCCCTGAACTCGGCAGTTCACCGCTGTAGGTTTTTAGAGGAGCACCCAGAGCTACCTCTTTAGGGCCTGTTGTTTCTGGCCTTCTCAACCTCTTCCCAACACGTTTTTGTTCTGCAGGAAGCTGTTCTGGCAGCCAAATACACGGAAGTGAACGCTGTGAACAAGCAGAGGCTGCAGAACCTGGAGTTCGCCCAGAGCCTCCTGCGGCAGGTGAGTGATCACAGGAGCAAGGGCCACACGGGTGGGACCCAAGGGAACGTGTGACTGACACACACGTGGGGCTCTGCCAACACAGGTTGAACTGGGAACAAGTCCAGCTGGTGTTTTGTCCCCTGGAATCATTAATCAGCAGACACTTCAATCATACAGACCATCCCCCAGTCCCATTTCCCACTCATCCTAGGAAGCTCCATATCATTTTTAACACTCTTTTTGTCATTCTGTGGCAGAATTGGTGTCCCTTGTGGCTCAAAGCCTTGTTCTGACAGCAGCAGGCATTGCAGAAACGATTTCTCAGGCTGGGAACCCACAGAAGTCTATTTGCAAATACTCCCTGCTCAGAGTTTTGCCATAGCTCAGCTCCCTCCTGTTGTTTTGTTGGAGGCACAGATATCCTGGCCTGGGGCAGGAATAGTGTGGCAGCAGCATCAGGGCAGTGATTGTCCCCCTGTGCAGGGCACTGCTGAGGCACCTCCAGCCCTGGGGTCAGTTCTGGGCCCCTCATGACAGGAAGGAAACTGAGGGGCTGGAGCGTGTCCAGGGAAGGGAACGGAGCTGGGAAGGGGCTGGAGCACCAGGAGCGGCTGAGGGAGCTGGGAAAGGGGCTCAGCCTGGAGAAAAGGAGGCTCAGGGGGGCCCTTCTGGCTCTGCACAACTCCCTGACAGGAGGGGGCAGCCGGGGGGGTCGGGCTCTGCTCCCAGGGAACAGGGACAGGACAAGAAGAAACAGCCTCAAGCTGTGCCAGGGGAGGGTCAGGTTGGACATCAGGAGGAATTCCTTCATGGAAGGGGTGGTCAGGCATTGGAAGGGGCTGCCCAGGGAGGTGGTGGATGTGTTTCACCATTTCTGGAGGTGTCCAAAGAGGGACTGGATGTGGCACTCTGGGCTGGGTGACAAGGTGGGGATCAGTCACAGGTTGGACTCAATGATCTTTGAGGTCTTTGCCAACCTCACTGATTCTGTGATTCTATGATGATAAGCACCAGAAGTGTGATTAACTGGATTTTTTTGACTAATTTTTTTTTGATCCTTTTTCCAACAATAGCAGCCAGAGTTTCAGGTGACACAAGACTTCGCCCAGACCAAGAAGTCTGTAAGGCCTGTGGAAGAAGTCTGGAAGTTGAAGAAAGAGCTTGAAGATGAGACTCAACGTCGGCAACAGCTTGAAGCAGAGATCAAAGCCATTCAGAACAACATTGTCCACCTGCAAAACCAGAAGCCCCAAGAAACTGTGGTGAAGAAGGAACTGGTGAAGAAGGTGCCTGACCCCCAGCTGGAGGAGAGCTTCCACAGACTGCAGCAAAACCTGGCAGAGGAGCAGCACAAGAACCAGGTGCTCCAGGATGAGCTGGAGGCTCTTAAAATCCGGCTGCGTGTCCTGGAGCACGAGAAGAGGGAAGGAGGGCAGGAGTACATAGTGAAAGAGGTGCTGAGGATTGAACAAGATAAGGCTCAAGCTGATGAAATTCTGAAGCTTAAAGAGGAACTGGAAGAGCTCAGGA
The DNA here is from genome assembly GCA_013397795.1 of Orthonyx spaldingii. Classification (NCBI taxonomy): domain Eukaryota; kingdom Metazoa; phylum Chordata; class Aves; order Passeriformes; family Orthonychidae; genus Orthonyx; species Orthonyx spaldingii. Next base: position 136,264 of record VZTJ01002935.1, on the reverse strand, counting down.
GGCAGGAAGGGACCAGGGAGAGTGAAGTCATCCTCTTACGCCAACAAATTGCTGTGCTGTCCAGCGAGAAGAACAAAGAGCAGGAGAAGGTAACGGAGAAGGAGGTGCTGAAGCTGCAGAACGATCCCCAGCTAGAGATGGAATTCCGGATGTTGCAGGAGACCAAGGAGAGGGAGAGCGCCCTTCGGCAGAAACATGAGGAAGAGCTCAGCTTCCTCCAGGAAAAGCTCAAGCGTCTGGAGAAGGAACGGGCCATTGCTGAGGGCAAAATCACCGTCAAGGAGGTGCTGAAGGTGGAGAAAGACCTGGTCATTGAGAGGGAGGTGAACGAGCTCCGGCGCCAGTACGAAGATGAGAAGTCCAAGGGCCGTTCCAATGAGCGGGAAAAGGCCGAGCTGCTCAGGAAGATCCAGCTGCTGGAGGAGGAGAACTCCAAGGTGGTTGTTCAGGAGAAAGTGCGTGAGATTGTGCGCCCAGACCCCAAGGCTGAGAATGAAGTTGCCAACCTTCGCTTGGAGCTGGTGGAGCAGGAGAGGAGGTACCGCGGTGGGGACGAACAGCTGAAGAGCTGCCAGAATGAGCTGGCTGCTCTGAAGAACAGAGGGCCCCTGGTAGAAGTCAAAGAAGTCATTAAGGAGGTCATTAAGTACAAGAATGATCCAGAAACCGAAAAGGAGCTACAGAGACTCCGGGAGGAAATCATAGAGAGGACTGGAGCCATAGAAAGAGCTGACCTGGAGATCTACCAGCTGAAACAAGAGATACAGGCTTTGAAAGACACCAAACCTCAAGTGCAAATGAAGGAAGTTGTTCAAGAAATCCTCCAGTTTCGGGAAGACCCCAAGACTAGAGAGGAGGTAGAGTCGCTGCGAGTGCAGCTGGCAGACGAACAGATGAAGCACATCGACCTGGAGAGGGAGCGGCTTCTCCAAGAAGAAAAAGTAAGACAGAAGGAGGAAGAACTTTCCCAGGTGAAGGAGAAGGTGGTCCAACAGGAAGTAGTGAAGTATGAGCAGGATCCTGCCTTGAAAGCTGAGGTGAACTCCTTCTCCCAGAGCATCGAGAGCGAGCTGAAGCAGATTGACGGCCTCCGCGAGGAGCTGCGCAAGCTGCAGAGGAGACGCTCCGAGCTGGAGCGGCAGCTCGAGGAGCTGGAGAAGGAGAGACAGGCCCGCAGGGAGGCTGAGCTGGAGGTGCAGAGGCTCAGGATCCGGCTGAATGAGCTGGAAGAACAGGAAAGAGAAACGACAGAACGAGTGACTGTGAAACAGAAAGTGATCCTTCAGCAAGATCCCCAGCAGGAGAAGGAGCACTCCCTCCTCAAGCTGGAGTTAGAAGAAGAGAAGCACCGCAGACAAGTCCTGCAGACTGAACTAGAAGCCCTGAGAAAGAAGCTCCTTTCTTTGGAGAAGATGGAGGTCAAGGAGAAAGTGGTCTTTTCAGAGAGTGTCCAAGTGGACAAAGGAGACACAGAGTACGAGATTCAAAAGCTGAAGAGCAACCTGGAGGAAGAAAGTAGGCGCAAGAGGGAGCTGGATGCAGATATCAACCGCCTGGAGACCAGGCTGTCCGAGGTAGAATTCAACAACTCCAAGTCATCAAAGGAGCTAGACTTGCTAAGGGAGGAAAACCACAAGCTACACCTCGAGAAACAGAACCTGCTGATGGAAACACGGAGACTGCAGTCAGAGATTGAACTCACCGCAACAGAAGCTCAGGATTTGAGAAACATGACCCACGTGGACAGTGGAATAAACCTGGACTCCAGGTTCCAAGCTTTGGAAAGGGAGTTAGAGGATCTGAAGCAGTTATCCAGAGAAAAAGATGCAGAGATTGAGCAACTCCAGAATCGCCTGAAGACAGTGGCTATCAAGAGGGAGCAAAGAGAGAACCACCTGAGACGCTCCATCGTGGTCATTGACCCCGACACAGGAAAAGAGATGTCTCCAGAGGAAGCTCACGTGTTTGGCCTCATTGAATGGAGCCTGTTTGTCAAACTGAAGAGCCAGGAATGTGACTGGGAGGAGATCTCAATAAAGGGTCCCAACGGGGAATCATCTGTGATCCTCGACAGGAAGTCTGGCCGGGAGTTCTCCATCGAGGACGCCCTGAAGAGCGGGCGGCTCACCATGGCCCAGTACGACAGTTACCTCAACAAGGAGATGTCAATCCAGGAGCTGGCGGTCTTGGTGTCCGGAAGCAATTACACAGCGCTCGCTCCACTTTAGAAACTTTACTTAAAGAGCAGCCAGTCAGAGCTGCAGCACCTTGTAGACACCCAGATCACTGCAAAGCCTCGCCCTCCTTCGCCTCTTCCAAACTGCTACAGCCTCTGCCCCGGCCATGCTACGCAGCCACACTGCTTGCTGTCACACACTGCAGGAAACACCACCAGTAGTGGAAAACATCTGCCAGAACTGCAGCCAAACCTTCTCCTCCCCTCTTCCTCCCTGCCCACCAGAAAACAAGAGAAAGCCTGAGGACAGTGAAGTGCCTCAAGTCCAAAGAGTCAATAGAACCTGCAGTTTCCTCAGCTTCTACTCACACAGTCGTGTACGAAGACGTGTCAGGGGAGAGACTGAAGGTCCAGGTGACTCCGAGGTGACCAGCAGGAGCTGGTTACATCAGCTGCATGTTGATAAGCCAGACAGTCCCACTGTGGACAACTGACTCAATGATGGGCTCGTCCTCTGAGAAAACCAGCTCTGTGGAAACCAAGGTTTCAGTCCAGAATAACCACATCAAGACCCACCACCACCATTTGTTCACCTCTGTGCCTGTGCTGCTGGGGAAGAGCAAAGGGGTACTTTGATGGCACCAGCCATTGATCCAGGAGGAGCATTCACACACCACAGAGGTCAGGGAAAAGGACATGAAGAGATGACAGAACCACCAGACACAAGGGGTTGTGCACAGCATGCAAGGGAACCCAACGCAGAGGGCCTCCCACAGACAGCTCCTTCCCTCGTGGTTAAAAGCTGTTTGTGCTGGTGTTTTCCTGGATGGAGTTACATGCAGCTACATGTTTCATTTACTTGTGTAAGGGAATGGGGAATAGAGGGGAATTCTATTTATAGTACAAAATAAAAATGCAGTGGTTCTAATCAGAAGGTGGTTGGTCTTTGTTAATTACAGCAGCCTCTTGATCTTTGCTTGCACAAGAAGTTGCCATTTTGGAGTCAGAATTAAAAGATTATTAATTTTAGATGTTGGCTCTTTTCCAAGGGGGAAATTGCTGGAATAGAATTGGAGCTGGGACTAATTAGCAGCATTAGATGGGAGTGAAATGCACCAAAGAATGGGACTGGCTGCAGGTGCAGGAGGACAGCGCATTACACTGGGATGGTACCAAAGCCCATTCACTTCCTTTTCCCCAAATTTCAGCTAATACCCAGTAAGCTCTGATGTCCACAAAAGCAGTCATAAGCACTCCCTGCTATCCCTCCTGGCTCTGGGGATTAACACCACTGTTGTACCTTCGTGACTGAAGGGATCAGGGAGGATCACACTGGTGTTCCAGGGTCTGAGCCTCACACATCCTTCCCAGCAGAAGCCAACTTCAAGCACCAGCAGCAGCACAGGGAATGAGAAGAAACATTCCTACCCCTGTAACAGCTGTAACAGAGCTGCCATCCACTCACCACATAGCAGACTTTAAAACAGTCAATAATTCATTACTCACTCAAGACACAGATGAGCATCTAAGCTGCAACAGAAATTCCTGGAAACAAAGTCAGGGAACTAGAGGTAAGGAGATGGGGGAAAAAAGCATTTTGGAAAGTTTGAAACAATTTATTCAGTTGTTCTGTACAAGATTAACAGTTTTCATACCACCCCCACCATCTTCAGCAAGACAGTCCCAACACACACAAAAAAAATAGAATAGTAAACTGCAGCTCTTACACCCAAAAGGAACTGCCATCCCCAAGTAAGTGCCATGGGAGCCTTCCCTCCCCATTCCATCCTGGAAGTGCTGCAAGTTGCCTCACCAAGGCAGAGGTGCCAGCCTGGCTCCCCATCAGCTGCTCTGCGTGGGCCTGCCTTGCTGCCACTCTGCTCCACACCACTCACTCATTCAGTATCGCATGTAAAGAAAAAATATCCCACAGAATTTCCACCACATAAACATTTCCCTGAGGCAAGAGGCTTTGCTAAAGTCCTAGGAGGAGGGCGTTCTGCTCCGGCCACACGCACGGGGCTTCCCAGCAGAAGCATTCAAGTGAAAGCAAAGAGAGGGAGGAGAAGCAGTACCTCGAGTCACTCGCTGAGAGCCCCTGTCCTGCCACGTGTCCCAAGCTTTCAGCTCCCAGGGGAAGTTGAAGGTGCCAAGCACCCCTCAGGATGAGGCCTTCAACAGGAACCACGCGACATTGACTGCTCAGAGTCCACCAAAAAATGCTGTGCTTCGTTCTACCCACGCGAATTCTGTCTTTGGCTCTTTTGCTACAACCTAGGTATTTTCTGTAAACAGACTTGAAATCTGAGCTGTAGCTATTCATTTGAAATACAATCAACTCACTGATCTTGGGCAGTTATGTATCAGCTCAAATTGAAAACACTCATTCTCGGATCTTAACAAAAACCAGGGGAAACTAAAGTAGACATTTGCTGGTATCCTGGGGTCAGCATCCTTCCCTGAAGCTCAAGGAGAAAGCTACAAGCTTTTCCTTGGAATACCAGTAAATTCTACATGGATAAGCACTACCACTGCACAACTGGGACGTGGCTGTGGGGGCCTGAGAGAAGACAGACTGGGCAGAGCAGGAAACCAAACCTCAGAAAGCTCAGGCGGAGCCTCAGCCTACCCTTAGCCTGAAAGGGGGTGCTCAGGGGGAGTATTTAGGTCTAAAAGTTAAAACAACGAAGAAGAAAAGACACCCCCAATTGTAGGTGGTCCCTGTTCCTGCAGCTGTGCTGAGCACATGATCCTGGTGCAGGTGTCACTGAGGAGAGCAGTGTTCTTCTCTGGAATTCATCTGACAGGTTGTGACCTTGGTTCATCTCACTCATTCCCTCTGCCCACCAAACTGATCCTAACTCGCAACCCTAGGAAAGAATGGCTTTAGGGGAGGGCCTGGAACCCGCCTGCACATACTGGGATGAGAACTGGTGCTCCTGCTGGTTTGGGACTGTGCTCAGTCACCAGGTCACCACTGAAGTCCAGACAGTGCAGCTTTTTTCTTTTTTTTCCTTTTTTTTTGATGTGCAACCATAAAAAGCTCTATTAAATAAACCAGAATACATTTTAAATACAGAATGATTAAAAAAGGGTTGAGGAGCACACAAAACAGGGCTGAAATGTGTGTCACTAGTCCATTCTTGCTCCACCATAAAAGGCACTGGAATTATGTCTTCCGATCCATGTGACATGCTAAGAAGTGTCCCATTCAATCCAATGCATTCGATGGCAATGAGGATAAAACTGAGCAGGAAAAAAGCATCCCTTTGGAGGGAAAAAAATCCAAAAACTCAAAAGAAGTAGAATTCTAAAAGTCAATGACTGCATCTAAAAATGTCTCTCTAAAGAGTCTTCCTTCTCCTCCAGAGGGGAACATCGGGTGGTTCCTCAGATTCACCACACAGGAAATGTTAAATCCTCCAATTAAGTGTAGCACAGTTTTATAGTACAATTGGAAAGTTACTCAAATGTCTTCAAGAAAGCACTGGCAGTGCTAGAATTACCCAAGTAAATCCAAAGCAGAAGAAAGAAGCACCTTTCACACCCTCCACAGGGAGACCAAGGAGGTAACTGGACTTGGAGGTACTTGGCAGCTACAGACACCAGTGGGTGGGAATCCCCTGCAGGACCACCCGAGCCTCCCTGCGAGTTCCAGCTCCTGCCAGTGCCAGGGAATGCAGGAAGGGCAGCAGCAATAAAACAGTGCTACAAAAGGCTTCTCTCACCAGGGTATGGCTCAAGGTGGCCCCGTGGGTGGGGCTCAGCTCTGAAAGCCTCTGAGCAGACACCCCAATGAGTTCCTCATTGCAGTTCAGTCTCTCCAGTTGTCGTAAAAAAAAAGGAATACAAAAAAAACCAAAGAAATCAAAAGACACAGCTGGTATCCAAAGTCCATGACCTGTTCCTCTGGGTTTTATCCTATGGGTGCTGGAGCTCCCCTCCTCGCAGGCGTCACAACTTGCGCTGCTGAGCATTGGACCCTTTGCCATGAAGCTGAGAAGCATCTGAAAGAAAATAAAACCAGCTGGGAAGGGACTTCAGCACCAGCCCATGGAGGGTGGGCAGCTGGGACAGCCAGGCCTCTCTGCACAGAGGGAAAAATCTGCTTTTCCTTCCCAGCACCAAGGAATCAGGAAGGAGAGGATGTGCTTGGAGACATCTCCCCACTGGGAGCAGCCCAGCCTCCGAGGAAGGCACAAGGGAAGCACTGAGCGTCCCCTGGGGCTCCCAGCAGAAGCCCCACAGCACAGATTCCAAGTGCCAGTGGATTCCTTGCCCTGTGCCCTTCTCTAAATGCACCCTGCCACATCTCCCCCTCCAGGAAACTCCAAATATATGCTATGGCTGCCTTGCCAGGTGGTTGGAAGTAACCTGTTGCACATTTTTGCTGTTGTAATCACAGAATCAGTGAGGCTGGAAAAGACTTCCAAGACCATGGAGTCCAACTTGTGACTCATCCGCATCTTGTTCCCAGCCCAGGGCACTGAGTGCCACATCCAGGCCTTCCTTGGACACCTCCAGGGATGGGGACTCCAAACCTCCCTGGGCAGCCCTTTCCAAGGCCTGACCACCCTTTCCATGGAGAAATTCCTCCCGATGTCCAACCTGAACTTCCCTGGCACAGCTTCAGGCTGTTACCTCTTGTCCTGTCACTGGCTGTGTGGGAGAAGAGGCCAACCCCTCACCTACAAACTCCTTTCAGGTAGGGCTTTAGGTGCTTTATTAATGATTTTAAAAATTATTTAATTAGGTGCTTTTTAAATGAAGGCTTTAGGTGCCTGCTGATAGCAACAGGAACCATAGGAATCTCACCACTGATGGAACAGAAAGGAATGGATGTGGAGGAAAAGAGAAAAGGCACTGAAGAGAGAAAAAGGAAGGAAGTTTAAAGAAGCAAGTTTTCTAGTAGCAATTAAAACTACTTCAGACTGTGATGACCACATGGGAGGACTGAGACGTGCAGCTAAAGCAGCAGTGGCACCGTGCAGCAGCAGCTTCTCCTCCAGGCCAAGAAGAGCTCATTCCATGCAAGAGCTCAGCCCAGCACATCCCATCTCCATACAACCAGCACCACATTCCCAGCCCAGCACAAGGCACCTCCACCAGCAACGGCAGCACCGAGCACACACAGGCAAGCACTGGATGCTCTCTGCTCAGAGGCTTTGGGATGAACACGGATATAAAAGCATTTTTATTTATGGCACCAACATTCCCTCACATTTGCAGCAACCTCCCACGCACCTCGCAGCGCTCAGACACTGCATGCAGCTGTGGGCAGATGTTGGGACAGCCAAACACAGCTTGTGCCCCAAAACACAGGAATTCCTTGTAAGATTATGGGGGTCCCTTAAATATCTGCTGTGTTCTTCTACAAAACACCAACACTGGGAATGTTCCAAGAGATGGCAGCACTAGGCTCCATCTCCAATCTTTCAGTGAAAACACCAAGTGAGAAAGCAGGTCCTTGCTGAAGCTGTATCCATGGTCAGTTTTCCTTCACTTATTCCCAGTGATCTTTTGTCTTCTGGCACTACATCCTGCTGGAGTCCATCAAAAGCTTCTTCTGTTACAAACCCCATGAACAACAGTGAAGTAACCACTCTGACAACTAAAGGGACAAAGAGCTGCTCCTCAGTGACACAGAATATATTCCACGAGCCATGGGCAAAGTGCAATCCCTGATCTCACTCTGCAGGACGTGTGATTTACCAACAGGAAGGAAGGCTCTGGCACACCAGTGAGCACTGCTAGAACCTTCTTCGGCTCTTCCACACTAGCATGGCACAGCCCACCTCAAACTTCAGCAAAAGAAGCAAACCCGACCAATTCTCTGCATTTTCATGAGTGCACAATGCACTCCTCTTTCTTCAGCAAACAAGCACCATGCTCAGCAGTCCAGGGCATTTTATTCCATGACTCCTCCAGGAGGCTACACAGTTATCCATGCACAGAGTCACAGGATCAGGCCAGCACTCCTAAATCAGGCACATATTGCCCAGGAAGACTATCCCAGCAGGAGCAGGTGCTAAGACAGTGGCACTGAACTGCACCAAAGTGCTAAAGAACACACTGAGAAAGCACAAACAGGAGTTATCAGGGGAATAAGCAGCTCCCTGAAGCAGGTGAGCCCGATCTGCTGGCGCTGAATTTCAATTTTTCTTACTTCTCTCCTTCTTTGGAAAACTCTTTGTTTTATGCATCACTTCTGAAGGCATCAAACTAGGGCAGGAACAGGCTTAACTGCCAAATGCTCACACTGTGAGCAGCAAGTGGAGCAATCTGCATTTACACCACAAACTTGTCGTGAAGGAGATGCTGGCAATTAACTCAGTGCACAGACACAAGACAGTCTGGTCTGACACATTTTATGTAGGTCACCAGGAACAAAACTCCACAGAGCTGGAATATTCATTGCAGGGCAGTCCTGGCAGGCTGTGCACAAACAGGCACAGCTTTCATCCTGGCAGGATAATTCTGAGTATCTCCAGGAATCAACACTTGCTGTAAGCACCAAGGACTCATCATTCCAGAAATCACAAAATCCCAGAATGGTTTGATCGGAAAGGACCTTAAATCCCATCCCATCCCACCCCCTGCCATGGGCAGGGACATCTTCCACTGTCCCAGGCTGCTCCAAGCCCCGTCCAACCTGGCCTTGGACACTGCCAGGGATCCAGGGGCAGCCACAGCTTCTCTGGGCACCCTGTGCCAGGGCCTCCCCACCCTTACAGTGAAGAATTTCTTCCTAATCATGGAATGGTTTGGGTTGGAAGGGACCTTAATGCCCATCCTGTTCCACCCCTTGCCATGGGCAGGGACACCTTCCACCAGACCAGGTTGCTCCCAGCCCCTCACTCTGTACCTTGAAGAAGCTTTAGTGACAAGCACACAGCTGGAAAACATGGAGAACCCCTTTGGTTCCAGCCCTGAAGGAAGGATCTGCTGAGATAGAGGGAGACTGATGAGGCAGAAGACAAACACGAGCGTCTGACAAGTTACCTGGCAAACTCTGTGGTAAATGAGTGGACAGGGCAGAGTGTGGGAGTGGCGCTGCATGGTGGGGGCTGGAGTGCAAACCAGCCAGAAGACCTAGAGAGAAAAACAAAGAGAGGAGAGGGGAAAAAAGGAACAAATACACATCCAAGACAGAAATGAGCAGAGGAGCTGCAGCAGTTAGCTCAGAGCTCGGGTTCCAGCTACTGGCACTTCTGGGCGAGCTCTAGGGATGTGCCCAAGGTTCTCCAAGGAGATACAAAAGCAGGGACCACAGCACGAAGCAACAGCCAGAGAGATGGGCTGGTGTGCAATGGGCCAGCCCAGCAGAGCACTGATGTTCCACAGGACAGCACAGGCACAATGACACACGTGTGAGCAGCACGATACTCACTGTGCCCAAGGCCGTGGTGGAAAGTTCCCGGAGCAGGTCCCGTCACTATTGCATCCTTGGAAACTCCTGCTTTTGGGGAGGAGTCGGAACTGAAGGAGATGACATGGAGAGGGAAAGAATGAATAGGAGAGATAATACCTAACGGGGTGGAGCTCAGGGCAGCTGGCAGCTTTGGGTTGTTGGACTTGTAGGATGGAGCCAGTACACTTAAGGAGGAAGAACTCGTTAGCAGCACAGCTCCACTAGTTCCTTTCTGCAAAGCAATGGAAAAGGTCAGTCAGGAGAGGGAAAACCAAGGCACAGCATCATTCATACTTACAGATCTGCAAAACACGGAATGCTCAAGAATTTTTGGGAAAAGCACCCTCCCAGCCAGGGCTCAGGAGATGCCAACACTTGAGGCCATCTGCAGATGGACATTGGCCAGCCAGCTCTTCAGGATATGGCCACGCTGGATTTGTCTCCATGATTCCCCTGCTCTGGAACTGTGCCTCTATTAGGCAGAGGAAAGGTTTCCATACTGCCTGTGAGTTCCAAGGGGACTTCCTACTCTCTCACTGCTAACTCCACGCATCAAGGTTTGGCACCCAAGGCACCCCAGGATGATATTTAAGATCTCTCTCATGGAGACAGGCACCACTGGGGAGTGCTCCCCAGCCCTCTGTCTCAGTAACAGACAAGGTGCATAAGCTGAGCAGTACATGGTTTCCATTTAAATACACTCATTGAATTTCCCAGCTTTCTCCATGGGGCACAAAGGAAGGCAGGGATGAGCAGCCAACAACAAATGAATACAACATTAGGAACTGTTACTTTTTTTGCTATAGATAAAAATTAAGCCCCTTATACCATTCAGTAATACAATATTATAATAACACAAGTCTGTACTGACAGCCCAGAAGTCCTTCCTGAAATGTTCTATCCCAACAAATATTGGGAAAATTTCTTCATGGAAAGGGTGGTCAGGTACTGGCACAGCTGCCCAGGGCAGCGGTGGAGTCACCTTATCAGGAAGGATTTAAAAGCTGTGTGGATGTGACACTTGGGGACATGGGTTAGAGGTGGCCTTGGCAGTGCTGGGGGAACAGTTGGACTCAATGATCTCAGAGGGCTTTTCCAACCTGAATGATTCCGTGGTTCTATGACCACAGGTGCTTTATTCTATGGGCCAGTCGTGACAAAAAGCACCAATAATACTAAAATGACTTGCAATAATTTAAAGAAGTCTAACTTTGTAGATCTAATTAACAACAAATTCATCATTATACTTTTAGTTTATGCAATGAATTTTACCTCTTGTGGTAAATTACCTTACTGCACTTTCTCTTAATCCAAATGGGAGCCCTACTGTCCCCATAACTCGCAGAGCCAGGGCAGGACCATGACATAGCCTGGGCAAAAACTGCCCTTGGGAAGGCAGCACAGTATTCAGCTTGGTGGTTACTTTAAGCTGAAAATGAAAGCTGGAATTCTGGAGGGCAAGCCCAAGGCAAAGGCCACAACTTTCCAGCCTAAAGCAGCCAAAATCCAGACAGTTATTCAAGAACTTCAGCAGCTGCTTCTGAAGAGCCCCCTTTAGGGCAGCTGTGACCGCAGCAGGAGCTCCCGGCACAGCCCCTTACCGGCACAGAGGTAGAGGCTGCGGTGCTGCTGACCACAGCTGGCTTTAGGGACGAGGTCAGCAACTTGGCCACGCCCTGCGTGCCCCCGCTGGAATCTCCGTTGGAGCCTCCGGGAGGTGCCACCAGCGTCAGCTTCTGGGAAACGGGAGTTTTCTTCACGGAGGAGCCCGAGGCCGGGCGGCTGGAGGCCGAGGCCGGGGAAGGGGCTGGGACACTGGGGAGCAGAGTGCCAGAGGAACTGCCCTGGTTGGCAGAAGCTCCAGAGGAGGAGCTGCTGGAAGAAGCCCCGTGCTTGGAGAGGGATCCAGCGACAAAAGGCGATTTGTAAGATTGTCCTGAAGAGCCGGAGCCACTCGAGTGCTTCCCGGCATAACTGAGAGATGATGAGGACGAGCCTTGGCTCTTGTGGGAGCTGCTGGAGTTTTGGGTGCTGCTCGGGGACGCAGAGGAATGGAAGCTCTGAGCTTTGGTTGATGACTTGACCTGCTGGAGGAGGGAGCGTTGGGGCAGAGGGGTGGAGGACTTGGGATTCTGCAGTTTCACAAAGGGAGCTGGGGTGGTGAAGGTTTTCTGGAGCTGAGCACCAGGGTGGAACACCTTCACCTGAGAGCCTGGCACTGGCACCGAGGCCGGGGGCCCGTGGCCTGGCCTGACCAGGCTGTGGTGCTTCTGTTTAGCCTGGTGGGCATCAGGGAGGATTTTGCTGGGGGAGGCTTGGCAGGAATGCTCTTTGTAATTAGAGTTCTCTGTCTTCTTGTCTTGAGAAGACTGGCCCAATGCCAGGGCCTGCTCAGCCAGGAAGTTTAGAGGAGACTGGAGGGAACCAGAGGATGCTGTAGGGGAAGGGTTGGGCTTTGGAAATGTCCTCTTCTCCTCTGAGGATGCAAGAGTTGGGATCTTCTCTGGTGGAGCTTTTGGAGCTGCAGGAAGAGTAAAGTCAGGGCTCCCTCCCGCCCTGCTGTTCAGCACAGCCAGTTCCTTGGACACTGCTTCCAGGGAGGAGGTGGGGTTGTGAATCAAGTCCTCATCCAAGGAGTCATCCTTGAAGGTGGTAGGAGTGGCAGTGCTGCTGGCAGCTTGGGCTGTCCCAAGGGACAAGAGTTCCCTGGTCTGGGCACTGATGCCCAGGGCTGCTCCCTGGGGCTCTGAGGACAAGGCCAAGGTGCTGCTCGAGTGCAGGGAAGGGACAGACACCGACAGCTTCTTGTCTGGCTTGCAGGAAGAGTCCTGGAACAACACCACAGGAGAAGGCATGGTCAGAAGAGAGACAGGGTTTACTGCTGAGAAGGGGAGGGAAGGTTCACAATTTGGGGATAAAAGGCAGAATGCACTTAATCTGTGCCCTGCACACATTCTGTGCTCATGAGCCCCCACTTCCCTCCCAACTGCCACTGCCATCAGTTTTAGCTGCTGTTCCAGTTGCTTTTTCCAAGCCAAATACTGAGCAGAGAGCCATTTCACAGCAGCTGATGTACAGATACAAAGCTCAAACACAGGACTCAGGATGGCAGTCACTTGATTTTTGGCACATGCCAGCTATGAGAACCAGAAAACAGAACTCACCTTCACTTTCACCTTAGTAGGAGCTATAACTTTCTTCTTCGCCCTGTTTGGAGGAAGACAAGAGAAATCTGGCTCAGTGAATGCCCCAAGGGAAGGAGCCAGCGAGGGAGCACACCTGGGCCCTGTTAGTGATGATCCACTGAGGCTTTGCAGGGAGCAGAGGCAGCATCTCAGGTTGCTAGGATTCAAAACCACATGACATTTGGTTCCTGCTCTTGGAAGCCCCAACTCCCACACAGGGAGCAGATTTGGGAGAGGAGCAGAGTGTTGGAATGGCAGCAGAGCAGTGAAACACCCACACACACATCCTGCAGCAGCTGCAGGCCCCACTGCTGCCCTCCTACAGCAACGGCCAGAGAGAAACTGGCACAGAGACTGTTCTGCAGAAGTTACACCTTTCTTTTGGGTTCCCAGAAGAAGCCAAGGATGCAAAAGCTTCTGCCAAATTCCCAGAGAATAGATCTGGTCAGATGCAATCTCCGGTACAAGACATCCCTGAGCCGCTGGGTGGTGTGGCTGAGGGAAGGATGACTCTACCACCCTATTCCACAGTTTCTCACACTTCCCTCACTCACCCAGTGCCAAGAACAGGACTGTCTGCCAAACAGACACCAGCCTAAATCCATGTCCTCATCTATTATCAACCACCAGCAAGATCCATGAGACCCCTTGGATAAAAACCCCTGCCCAGCTGGGTTCTGATGGCTCTTGGTTTGCCACCCACCAGCCTGCTGCACCCACCTTCACCAGTCTGAGCTCATTGTGTCCCTCCTGGAACCAGGCAACAAGAAAGAGGGAATCCAGAATCCGGTAAGGTCCGACTGAACAGGCTGCAATACTCACACTCTCCCAGACCCAGCACAGAGGCCTGACTCCAGGCTGTTGAACCAAGGCTGTTCAACATTTTCAAAGTTCTCATTTTTGAGCTTACTGAAGGCTAAAGCACCTCAGGAAAGTGTTGGGAGATGTCACACACAAACAACTGCTCTCCCTAGACCTCCCCAAAGGAAGCAGAGCGATCTATGTGGGGGGAGCCAAACAAGCTCAGGTGCTCCTGCATGATCCCCCCAGGCCCCAGGGAATGGAGATCACCAGTTTTCACTCCAAAGGAATGCTGTGATACTCACAGGACTGATGTGAGGTGTCCGTGTACACGCCTGCTCTCCTTAAACAGTGTCCTAAGAAGGGAAGAGAGCAATGAGAAGTGACATCCAGCAAGACCCAGTAGAGCAGCTGGGATCACTGGAGACAGAGCTGTACAGTACAGCAGGGGACTTGCTGAAACTGAAATCCCAGAGAGCAAACAAATATCCAGCCCTTTGCCAGGCAGATCCTCATGAGCTGCCCCACACAATTCCCCCTCTGGGGAGCAATGCTTGTAGGCACTGGAAAGGCTGTTAAGGCAGAGGTTGGACAATACCTAAGGAAAAAGCTCTGCCAGCTTAAAAAGCCAACTGGAGAGGCAGGATCATCACTCAGGGAGTTCCTGCTGCCAGAGATCATCCAAGAGCTCTTCAGCTCCCAGGGAGAAAGTTCCCTTCCCATGCTTCTCACACAGCAATGAAGGAGAGAAGGGTCTGTGCTGCTCTCATGTTCACAGCCAAAAGCTGAGGTGACTTTTTACCTCACAACCCTTTCTGGAAGGACTGACTGAGCACAGCCAATAGTCTGAGCCTCATCCAAAGCCCTGAACTTCTGTGGGTAAACCAGAGTCTCCCACAAACACTCTCTGGCCCAAACCAGCTGCCACTCAGCTGCCTCCTTACATGGCAGGGAGGAGTTACAAACATTCCTTCAATACTGGCACATGGAATGCAATTCCTGGCTGGTATTAACAGATTTTTGTCATCCTTTTTCTCTTAAAAAGCAAGCTTATATTAATCTGATATTCTATTAATCATTTCTTAGTATTAATGGAGGAAACAGACCCATAGCAGGGCCTCTCTAACTCATACATGAAATTGCTGCTCTGTCCATCTTCAAGTTCCTCTTACAGATGAACTTCTGAGATCCCGACGACAGTGATTCAAACTGATTTATCCATAAAATTGTTACAGTTTTCCTAGAGCCACCAATCCCTCCCCATGGCTGTCACTCTACCCTCTGTCTTTAAACCACCAAGTCAGAGAACATCTTGAGTTGGATGGGACCCAGAAAGATCAAGTCCAACTCCAAGTCCCAGCAGGGGAAACCATTGTCCTTGAGCCATTGGAAAGCAACCAGGAAATCCACTTTTATTGAGTCATTCTGTACTTAATTCCACTGAAAGTGCCTCCTACACTGAGTCTTGGGTGAACATCTGAATGCCCAATAATAGCTTCACCATCAAATTCCGAGTTAAAGATTTTAATTTCCTTTTATTCAAAGAAAAGTTTTTAAAACTGGCAAGCTAAGACCCTCAGGCTGAGTTTATCTTCGTTAACTACGCAGAAATCTTCCCCCAGGTCCTAGTGCCATCCTTCAGCTCCTGCACCACCACACTACAACCATGCTCAGCACTGACATCCTGTGCACATGCAACAAACAGCCAGGGACTTTTCCAAGTGCATCTGTGAATGTGCTTCTCATACTTCCTGCTCTTAGACTTGCTGTCTACTTCTTCTTTTATCCCCCCTGACACCCAGAAAGCAAATTCAGCAGAGAGAAGGCAGCACTGCCCAGCGCATGAAATGCAAAGAGACAGATATGGAACAGCTTGGGTTGGAGGGAACCTTGAAGATTCCAGAAGTAAGACTGTGGAGTTGTCCCTTCTTTAAAAGTACTGAGCAAAACAAAGCAGGCCAGAAGGTGGTGACAGTCCCAGCAGAAGGACTCTGCCGTTTGTGTGGCTCTGTGCCACTGCCAGCTCAAGAGCAGGGATGATGGAGAGTGGGAAAGAGCAGGAGCAGTGAGGGCACAGAAACCACACCAAATTCCTGCTGACTCTAATACGCCCCTAAACTTTTCTGCTTTGCCTTCTTTTGGGAATACTCCAGAGAAGACTTCCCAAAGGGTCTGAAAAATGTATCCTTTGTGATTATAAAGTGATCCTTTGTAATACAGAGCCAAGAAAACACAGACTGGCCCGTGGGCCTGACCTCAATGCCACTTCTACCTGACAGTGGCATCTGTCTGACATCAACACGGGACTAAGGCTACTCAGCACTGCCATTTACAGCCCTGACTGCACTCAGAACATTTGTGAGGTGAAAAGGGACAGAGGGAGAGGGGAGAATATGCTGGAGGGCAGAGCTGCCATCCACAGGGCCCTTCCCAGGCTGGAGAAAGGGACCAACACAAACCTTGTGAAGCTCAGTGAAATCCAGCTCCAAGTCCTGCAGCTGGGATGGAGTAACCCTGGGCAGCAGCCCTGCAGGAAAGGACCTGGGGGTCCTGGGGGCCACTGCTGCAAAGGTGTCCTGCTGAGAGCAAACTGTCCCCTGTTCAGCACCTGGGAGGGCACACCTGGACACAGATCCAGTTTCAGGGTCCCCGTAATGCAAGAGAGATGCCAACAAACTGGAGACATCCCAAGGAACAGGGACACGAGAGCCAAGGAAAGGTGGAGGGAACTGGGTTTCCTTATCCTGGAAAAGGAGAAGCCCCAGGAGGAGTCTAATGGCAATTTTCCACTTCCTAAAGAGTGGTGGGGGCAGGGAGACATGAACAAGATGGAGCCAGACCTTTCTCAAAGGCACACAGTAAAAAACAAAAGCAGGGAATATTCAGTTCAGTGCAGCAAGGGGAATTCTTATTGGAATAAGGAGAAAAGATTTCCTGAAGAGTGATCAAGTCCAGAACAGAAGCCCAGAGATGCTGTGGTAACCTCCATCCTTGGGAATTTCCAAAATTCCACACGCCAAAGCCCTGAGCACTCTGATCCAGCTCTGAAGCCAGCCATTCCCTGAGCAAGGGCAGGACTAACGACCTTCCCAGGTCCCTTGGGATGAGGAATCCCTTGATTCTTGCTCACCTGGCCTGCATCCAGCCTTTTGGCCAAAGGGGCTTCACCTCTCCTTCTAGGAAGGTCTTCACATAATCCTCTAGAGACTGAGCCTTATTCTTGTCAAGGTCATAACCATCCAACTTAATCTTCACCAAGTGGCAAAGCAGCTCCCTGAGAAACAGGAAGATTTCAGATACAGTTATGCAGATTGGCCTCTCCCACTTGGAGATCACTCTCTTTATCCAGGCTGGATAAATACACCAGACACACCTGGCTCTTGCAAATACAACCCTGCACTGCCTCCCCAAGAAAGGGGAAGGGAAAGGCACACTCTGTGCTCTGTGTGCACACCAGGGAGAAAAGCCTCGTTACCCCTTCCCAGTGTAATCTCCTGAAACAGCTGAGGCAGCAAACCAGTGCCAGGGCCACAGGCACCAGTAACAACCACAGAACTGAACGTCTCAGCAGGAGAGAAGGCAGGAAGCAAAGCTGGCTGTGTCCTAAATGAATCAGCAGCACAAATTGGTTTGTTCCAGAATAAGAAGAAAAAGACAGCAGGATTGATTTTCCTTCTACCCTTTGTCACTCTCCCCTGTTCTCAGCACTCCCTTCTCTGTCAGCCCCTCAAGCGCCAGGGGCAGCAAAACCCAACTGCTTCAACTGCTTCCACAACCAGAACCTGGGCATGTCAAGAGCCTGGGCTGTAGGATGTCAGCAATTCAGCTGAATCCCTTCTGTTCCCAAAGATCTGACTCTCTCTTTGAACTCTGCACAGAGGCTTCTCAGCACTCCTCTCAGAATTAGCCTGGGCCTGAAATCAGCTTCAAGGAGAGCTGTAATAAATGCAGTAGTGGCTTCCATAAACAGCACCATGTGCCACGAAGCTCCAAGCTGACTGTTCCTGCAGGTGATCAGCACTGCTCTGGAAACAAGACACAGACACCAAAACGCTTCACTGCCAGCTGCAAAGAGTAAGACAGGTCTTGGGTTTGCTTAATATCTGAGTTATTCAAACCTGATTTCATCATTCCACTGGAATTTCTTCCGCGGGCCCGCGATGCGCTTCCCTCCCTTTTCTTCATCCTCATCCTCATCAGAGCAAACTCGCTGCTCTTTGTCCTTTTCCTCTTCCAGCATCCTAAAATGGACACAGAAAATGTGGAAGCGATTGTCCTGCAGGTTCAAGGGGAGGATTAAGTATCTCTGAACAGCACTGGTCAGAGGTCTCAATATCAGCAAACTCTGGCTTAGGGTGCAAGCTGAGCTATGGGCTCAAGGTTAAGAAATCTCCCAATATTTTGTAATGGAGATCATGGGACTAATCCAGCCCGGCTGTTTCCAGGCTGCCAAGTTCCTAAAGACACACCTACACACACAAAACCCTTCAGCCAAGCTCTGGTCCCATTAGTGCTGCTGAAGCTGCCATGGCCACAGACAGCACAAAGAACACACACAGCTTAATTAGGCCAATCAATGCCCATCAGCAAATTTAGCCTTCGGAACAAAGGGAGGTGGTAAACTTCAGGAGAGCAGCCTCCAGGCCATGGGGAGCCTGCTGGGAAAAGCTACAGACAGGGAACAAGCAAAGGAGGAGCTTACTTGGCAAACTTGGCCTGAGTATGGGCTTGGCATTCCTCCTGGTACTTGGCCACCTGCTCGGGCATGGCCCTGCCAATGGCTTCCTTCAGCTTCTGCAGAGGCTCCTTCAGTCGGCCACCCTGGAATGAGCACAGGACACCCTGAAGCTCCACATGGCTGGGACACCAAAATCCAGCCAATTCCAAACCCCCCCTGCAGCCACCGTGCCAGGGCGGTGCCCCATGGAGGACACGGCCTGTTTGGGGCCAACAGCCACTGTCTGGGGACAACAGCTGTGCACATCAAGGGTACCACACACACAGGGCACAGGGCACGTGCCCTCACCTGCTCATAGAGGTAAAGCCTGCGGGCTCTCTTCAGCAGGGTGTCCTTGCTGCAGGGGAAGAAGGCGGCCAGGTGGGCGTAGACCCCCGAGCGCACCTGGCTGCTCAGCTCCCGCGTCTGCAGCTCGATGCTGCGGGGACAAACACAGCGTTAGCAGCATCCTCTGAGCAATCAGTGCAGCTCTGAGGGTGCTGCAGGGACAAACACAGCATTAGCAGCATCCTCTGAGCAATCAGTGCAGCTCTGAGGGTGCTGCAGGGACAAACACAGCATTAGCAGCATCCTCTGAGCAATCAGTGCAGCTCTGAGGGTGCTGCAGGGACAAACACAGCATTAGCAGCATCCTCTGAGCAATCAGTGCAGCTCTGAAGGCAGTTGGAGGCAGGGAGAGAGGGACAAAGGGCAAGGCAAACTGTGTGAAGGTTCTTCGGATTCGAGAATCAACAGATTTTATCCCAAGCTGTGCTTTGAATCTGGTCTGGGAGTAGCTGGAGAAGGAACAAATGGAAGTCAGCAGTGTCATCTGTTCTGCAGCCCTGCCTGGCAGCTGAATGCAGGAGGGCCAGGCAATGAGACAAGAAGTGCACGCTGGCTATGGCAGATGCTATGGCAGTGGAATTCAGGACAATACAAAATCGAACTTTATCCCTTGGGTGTCAACTTCCCAGTGAGCAGATGAGAGAGATCAGAGTGTGCCAAATCCATCCACACGTTAAAGAGAACTTGGGAGCCTGGCTTTTTAAGCCACCTCACAGTGTCAAAAGTGTAAAAATCCCCACGTGATTCATCATCACCATCACCAAAGTCACAGAATGGTTTGGGTTGGAAAGGACCTCAAAGCTCATCCTGTTCCATCCCCTGCCACGGGCAGGGACACCTTCCACTGTCCCAAGCTGCCCCAAGCCCCAGTGTCCAACCTGGCCTGGGACACTGCCAGGGATCCAGGGGCAGCCACAGCTTCTCTGGGCACCCTGTGCCAGGGCCTCCCCACCCTCCCAGGGAACAATTCCTTCCCAATATCCCATCCATCCCTGCCCACTGGCAGTGGGAAGCCATTCCCTGTGTCCTGTCCCTGCATCCCTTGTCCCCAGTCCCTCTCCAGCTCTCCTGGAGCCCCTTTAGGCCCTGGAAGGGGCTCTGAGCTCTCCCTGGAGCCTTCTCTTCTCCAGGTGAGCACCCCCAGCTCTCCCAGCTTGGCTCCAGAGCAGAGGGGCTCCAGCCCTGGAGCAGCTCCGTGGCCTCCTCTGGACTCTCTCAGCAGCTCCACGTCCTTGTGCTGTTGGCCCCAGGGCTGAGGCAGCTCTGCAGGTGGGGTCTCACCTGGGGGGGGCAGAGGGGCAGAATCCCCCCTCCCCTGCTGCCCACACTGGGGCTCAGCCCAGCACAGAGGGATTTTTGGGTGCTCATGGCTGGGCCATGTCCAGCCTCTCACCCACCAACACTCCAAGTCCTTCTCCCAGGGCTGCTCTCAGTGAGTTCTTCTCCCAATCTATAGTCATGTCTGGGGTTGCCCCAGTCCAAATTGTACAGCAAAGTTGTACAAATTTGTCTAAATGTCCACTGAATGAGGCTGAAGTGATCAGTTTGACACCAGACAAGGACTGTTTGTGCAGCCAGCACTGGAATGCTGGAAGGTGGTAATCAGCCCTGGAAATGAGAGGGAAACAGAGTCCCAAACCTCCCCTTGGCAGTTGCCTGCAAGTGCCTGGATAAACCTTAATGAAATTAAAGCCTGGGTGTCAGTGTTATTGCACTGATCACAAAGCCCTGTGCATTCATCACCCTCTCCAGGCACCGAAGAAGAATGAAGTTATTATCTGCAGCTGCCTGAGCAACACTGGCACTCTGTAATTTGGGGCCTCCAAAACAGAGCAGGAATGGAATTCCTCCAGTTTTCCCAGAGAACCAGCTGAACACAGCAGCCTTATCCCAGTTATAAACTATTCCATATAGCATGTAAGTTAAATAGCAAAACCATGCCTGACATCTCCCACAGGGAGAGATTTACTGGTCTTGCATCAAGCTAAACCCACAGGTCAAGTGACCAAATGTGGGCACATAAATATCAGGCAGCATGTTGAGAACAGGAGGCCTGGATATATCCCCTCCAACATTCTCCTACCTCACCATATTTCAACTGAAAGCCATTTCTAGGAGACTTTCATGTTATTCTGAGCATGTTCTGCCTGGAAGACCTGTACAAGGACAACCCCACAATTCCTGCTGAACCTGCTCCTGAATTTACCAGAAATGCTCTCCTTTCCCACACCTCTCTGCTGGCAGCACTTACTCCAGTATGATGTTGTTGATGTCCTGAGTGAAGAATCTCTGCTTGCCTTCTCCCTCGGCAGCTCTGGCAGCCTGGAAGTCAGGAAATTACACAAATCATCAGCAGTTCACAGCTGGCAAAGCAACCAAGTGTCTTCTACACCACCACAGAATTACTGCAAAACAAGGCACAGTTTTATTACACAAACTCTGTCACAGCAGCAGTGAGTTCGTGCCATGTCCTCTCACACCTCCCCTGTTCAAGTCCAACCCTGCCTGACCTGGTAACACCATGTCCTGCACACCTTGGGACCTTCCCAGTCTGGATTCTCCTCTCCAGATGCACTGGAGTTACCACTTTGGAGTGAAGATTCCTCTGTTTAATGGGATGAAGGAGACTGCTTGGTGGCTTCTTTGGCAAACTTGCCATGGGGAGCACAACAGCTTCAGGGCATGGTTTTAACTTCTCAATAGATTGAGGAATGTGAGCCCAGAGCTTGTCCCTGGATCAGGGAAGCTCATCCTAATCACATCTAAGGAAGGCTGAGGAGACTTATCACCAGGTTTTCTAGATCCATCTGGAAACTAAGCCAAGGAACCAACAGAGAAGAGTCACAGCCACAGGGGATGTGTTATTACCACTCAACACCATGGAAACAAAAAAAAAAGGTCCTGTTCAGGAAGCTTCCTGAGCTATGACTGCAGCTTACAAAGTGCTGCCCAAAAACATCACACCCATGAAAAATATGTCCAGCAGGAAAATAATTCCAAGAGATGAATGAGATAGTAGCAACTTGCCAAGAGCCTTCAGTCTTTTCTGAGTGCAGATGTAAACAAAACTGGGATTTGGCACAAGGCACCACAATGAGTTAGTGACTCCTTGCATGGGAAAGAGACCAGGAGAGGGTTTTGAAATCCCATGATTTACCACTCCAAAGTTGAGGGAGGCAAGCAATTAATTTATGTCCAGAAGGTGAACATTCCTCCCTGCCAGCAGTAGGTCACAGACAGCTGGTGATATCAAAGGAGAAGGCTCAATGCTAGGGAGAATCCTCAACAGGAAAATTATTTAGGAAGGAGAGGGTTAAAGTCAAAGCAGTTCAAGTAGAAGAAGAAATGCCTGGAGGCTCCATTTAACTCAGGAGATGCTCCCACCCCTGGGATGAAGGGAGTTGGCTCTCAGGCAGAGATACAGCACCTCTCCATTCCCACCTGAGTCCACGTCCCAAAATCCTAACTGACCCAGAGGCTTCAGTTTGTTCAACTTGGCACTTTTCCTCCTGGGTTTCTTTTCTTAACATCCACAAACCAGGAACAAGAGACACAGCAGCAGGAAAATCTAAGCAGGAAAATCAGTGGGGACGCTGCTATTAAACTGTTTCACAACACCATGCCAATAACCTGGTATCGTGGAACTTCCAAAACGTTCTCCTTTAACTCAGAGTCAAAACCAGCTATTTTGATGCTTTCTGAAACAGAAACATCCAAGAGCCCATTATTTTTATCAGCTGTGGCAATACTTTCTTCAATTTCTCCTCCCCTCCCATCTGCTCCCTCGCCACTGCACAACTCAGCTGAACAGTTCTCCAAGAGCAGCTTATCTTTAGTAACAGGAGTTACTCAGCATCTCCTACTTCAGTAAGAGGTGCTCTAAACCGCAGTGCCCCAGGAGGCAGAACCACCACAGAGCTCCAAGGGCATGTTTATAACTTAAAATCAATGTTTATAACCACACCAGCAGCAGGAACAAAACCTCCCAGCACTTGTTGACAGGCTGATGGTGACAGCCCTCACACCACTAGGCTGAAAGCACTCTGACATGCCAGGAGGGGATCCCTGACCAGCACCCAGTGCTTTCTTCCTCCAAAGCAGACGGGAGCTTCCCAAAGCACAGCACATTTTGGAGAAGACTGGTGAGTCCCACAGGAGTCCAGCTGCAGGAGGAGCTACTGGTGAAAACACACGGGATCATCCTTCTAGGAATTAATGTATTCCACTCCCTAAATGGTACCCCAGCAACGAGATGTTAAAAATGGGTAAAGGACTCAAATTGGTGGAGCTTCAGTGTGGTACCCAAGCTTCAGTGAAGGATCTGCCTGTGTGTGACATGGAAGAGGCTCTAGCAAATCCTCAAGCCCCATCTACAGGGCTTTGCAGGCCTTCTCACGATGCAGAACTGTGGCAATGCTTTCCAGCTGCACCCTCTTCTGTGCAGCCCTTCACTGTCCTGACCAGCACAGCACATTAAAAATGTTATGGTGGAATTTGTCCCTGCCGTGGTTTAACCCCAGCCTGCAACTCAGCCCCACACAGTTGCTTGCTCCCTCATCCAGGTGGGATGGGGCAGGAAATCACAAGGGTACAAGTGAGAAAACTCATGGGCTGAGATAAAGATAGTGTAGCAGGGAAAGCAAAGGCCATACAAGCAAAGCAAAACAAGGAATTCATTCCCCACTTCCCATGGACAGGCAGGTGTTCAGCCATCTCCAGGACAGCAGGGCTCCACCACATCTAACAGTTCCTTGGGAAAACAAATGCCACCACTCCAAACATTCCCCTCTTCCTTCTTCTTCCCCAAGTTTCATATGCTGAGCATCACCCCCCATGGTCTGGGATATTCCTGGGGTCAGCTGGGATCAGCTGTCCTGGCTGTGTCCCCTCCCAGCCCCCTCGCTGGCAGTGTGAGGTGAGGAGCAGCAAAGGCCTTGGCACTGGGTGAGCACTCCCTGCTCAGCAATAACAAAAACATCCCTGGGTTATCAGCTCTCTTTACAGCATGATTCCAAAACAGCCCCATACCAACCCCTGTGGGGAAAATTAACTCCATCCCAGCCCAAACCAGCCCTCCAGCCTCAGTAATTCACATTTCAGTTCATTCGTGTCAAATTGACTTTGGAAATTACTTCTTGCATCAGGTCCATACTTTACCAAGGGGAGTAAAGCAGGAATCCTGATCAGGTGTGATCCTGAGTGTTACATTCAGCAGCTAACAAGGCCCAGGACTTGGACATCCCCTGATGTCTGGGCCTTCAAGAAAATGACTGAGAGAAACCGTGTGACACAAAGGTGTGATCCCAGAGGCACTGGGACACTCCCCCACTGGAAGGTGCTCTGTCCCTGGGTGCTGCCACACGCCCCCAGCAGAGCTGCCCCCCCCAGTGACCAGCAGCCCCACTGCCCCAGGAGCTGCTGTACCTGAGCCAGTTCCTTGATCCGTTTCTCCAGGGGGGCTGGCAGCCCCTCTGGGAGGGACGGCGGCTGCTTGAACTCCTGCTCCACGCCCGTGCCCCCAGGGTCGCTGCCATCCTCCGCCTCGGGGAAGGGGCTGCCCTCGGGGGACTCGCTGAGGAGCCGCTCCAGGTCCAGCTCGCTCAAGGAGTCCATGGCTGTGGCTGCCTGCAGCAGGTCACTGTCACTGGCGTGGCCGAAGAGCGACAGCAGAGGGTCGGCCATGGCCTCTGCCTCCCTTGGGGCTGCAGGGTCTGCTGGGGAAGGAGTCACCACCTTCTGCTCTTCATCTTTTTTCTTCTGAGCATCCTTCTCCTTCTGAAACTTCTTCAGCATCTCCTTGACACTGAGAGCTCCAGAGTATTTCTTCTTCTTCTTCTCCTTACTTGCATTTAACGCTGTGAAGCTGCAAACAAAGCGTGGACGGGGAAAGGGAACTGAATACAAGATCCAGGAGCAGGGAGGGTCCCTTCCCCCAGTTCACTTCAGGCACAATTCCCTGGAAAGTCTTAGCCCCTTAACCAATTACACCAGCAAAAGTATTTTACAGCTTCTGAAAGTCTGAGGGTTCTGCCTGTTCCTCTCAGCTCAGAGAAGGCTGTCCTGACTCACTGCAGAGATGTGCTGGGGCTAAACCACCTTTACAGAGCTCTGCTTTTATTTAGATACATTATATTATTGTTATTCCAGCAAGGAAGGGTGGGAAATGCACAATCAGTGCAGAGGAACTGAGGCAGGACTGAGTTAGTGTGAAGCTTTCTGCTGTGTTAAAACCAGGAGAGCAAATTCCTTTCCTTGCTCGCTTTGAGGGAATCACACACTGATGATGCCACATCAGACACAAGGTTTGCTGCTGCCCAAAGGCAGATCCATGCAGGAAAAGATCATTTACAAGGAATAGTTAAAGGAAGAAGGAAAAAACTTACAAGGAAAATATAGGAAATGAGTGAAAAGCAACAGATATATAGATACCGAGAGAGACAGGCCAGGCAGACCAAAGCAAGGACAGAACGACAGCACAAGTTGACTCCGCAAAAAAAGAAAAAAAATCTATTTTACAGCCCAAAAGCTATAAAAGAGCTGAGCACTCATCCAAGAAATACTTTGGGCAAGAGTACAAAGGACTGCCCAAAGAGAGCAGTAACACAGCCTGCCTTGTAAGCTCTCCCTCCCTGCCAGCCCAACACCCCAAGGCCAAGGCCTTCCCACCTGCCTGTCCTCCCACAGCTTTGTCCCAGCAGTTGTTACCTTTCTTTCTACTCTCCATATCTGTTCCCACTGCCAGTGCCTAAACAGAGCTCCAAAAACACCACCCCTGCAGCCAGCTGTGCCCTCTTTGCTCAGCCACTGCTGCTGGGGAGCTCCTTCCCCGATCAGCCCCTGCCTTTCTTTCCCACTTAGGAAGCAACAGGGGTTTTCCTGCTGGTGTTTGCAATGTGCATTCGAGCCACCCCACACTGCAACAGGTTCCTCCTGCAGCCACCTGGAACCCTGAAACAAGGAGCTGAGCAGCAAGAATTCCCTCCTCCCCTCCTTACCCAGCTTTTGGAAACTTGGACTTCTTTGATTTCTTTTCCTTGTCGTAAGAATCATCTTTCTTCTTCTTCTTTATTTTTTCACCCCCATCTTTCAACTTCCGTTTCTGCAGAGGGTTAAAAACTAGTCACAATCGAAGAGTTTCCCACAACATTACCAGCACTCCCAGAGCCACCTCTCCCAAGAGTGTGAAAACACAGGACTGATTAACCCAACGCCCCTACATCCTTCACCACAGTTCTGGCACATGTTGCCTTCAGCATTTCACAGCACCCCCATAACGCTGTGACTTCCAGGGTGACAGGGGCTGCTGTCACCTCTGCTCCAGGAACCAGGTAACCCCACCAGAGTCTTATCCATGCCAGACATGCTTTGTTTTACTAAGAAATTTTAGGACACAATGGGATTTCAAGTGCTCATCCCTATTCTGTCCACACCGAGTCACAAATCTCTCCCACTCTGGATGTCAACACACTTTCATGCAGCAAACTCTGAGCTGTAACAGATGGAATAATTGAGAAAGCTGCCTTGCTGACCTTTGGACACTTCTTCTTCTTCTCTTTGACGTAGTCATCCTCAGACTCAGAGGCCTGCCGGAACTGCAGCGTCCCTGAGTTGATGTAAAACCCTCCATACTTCGTAGTGAGAGAAGCAGGAACCAGCTCATCATACTGGAAATAATAGGGAACAGTTTACTGGCACTGGGAGCTTGGTTACTTCATTCCATAGCTCAGCTGCTTGGAAAATGCAGTGGGATTCAGAGAATCAAAAATATGCTGAGTTGGAAGGGACCCAATCAGGATTGAGTCCAGCTCCTGGCCCTGCACAGACACCCCAACAATCCCAACCTGTGCATCCCTGAGAGCATTGTCCAAGTGCTTCTTGAGCTCACACGGGCTTGGTGTTGTGACTACTTCCCTGAGAAAGCTGTTTCAGTGCCTGACCACCCTCTGGGGGAAGAACCTTTTCCTGATACCCCACCTAAATCTCCCTGACTCAGCTCCAGCCATTTCCTCGAGTCCTGCCACTGGTCACGAGAACGAGGAGATTGTGCTCCCCCAAGAACAGACTGGAATGCCTGCCAGCATCTCCTGCCACGCAGCTGCCCCAGGATCTGTCATGTCCTGGCCCTGGCACCCTCCTGGCTCACTCCCAGGCCAGGTTCAGCCCCCCAGGCAGGCACCTGCAGCCACTCTCACACCCCCCAGCACTCACAGCTTCCGAGTTGTCGATGAAGGAGTCGGACTCATCATAGCCATACCCCATGTCAATCAAATCCTGAATCCGGTCCTTCCTGCGCCTCTTGCCACCCTGGACAAGGAAACAGGGACACTGTGATCACTTTCCCAGTGCCACAGAGATGCCCTGACACAGGACAGCAGCACTGGCTCCAGGACAGAAAAGCTACAGCAGAAACAAACCAGGGCTGGCTCCCATCACACTGCACTCGCAGGGTGTGGTAAATCCAGTTTTAAGCTTTGTCATACAGAAACAAAACAGTGCAGCCAAATGAAAAACTGCCAGCCAGACTCCCCACTGAACTGGGTCTGCATCCCTTCAACATTCCTGCCAGGGCTCTCTTCCACAGGGCTTGCTCTTCCCTCAGTGCTCCAGTGGGTACAGACTCAGCACAACACATTCAAACACACAGAGTGTGTCAGGGTGACCCACGGGCCAAATCTGTATCAGAAAACAACACACAACCTGCTACCCCAAAGTGGTAGAGGTAAAACACAGTGTGGTTTTATTGCCAGCTACAGAAATAATGCAGAAGGAAGAAGAGAAAGGAGCAGGTAAGACAGATCCATGCAGCAGTGTCCTGAGGGCAGGGGACTCATCACATCCCCATGCTCAGAGACTTGGCAGATTCCATTCTGCCACAGCAGCAAGGCCTAGAAATTAATTTTTGCTTAAGGAAATTCAATTTTATCAATCACAGTAAATGGTTTGCCGTTCACTTTAGTTCATATCATTCGCTTTAATCAGACTCATCTGATTTAAGAATGAATCTGAACTATTTTTGCAGCCCTGAGACAGAAAAAGAACATAAAAACCAGCACGTGGCAGCCAGGATAAAGGACTGGGTGAGAACAGGAACCTGACAGCCAGTGAGCATTAAAAGCACTGCCTGAGAGCTGAACAGCACTGGCCAGCCCAAGGAATAACACAATTTAAAGAAAAATGTAAATGTAAAGAATTTAAAGAAGAAACACTTACATATTTTTCTTCAAACTTCCTAGCAAGAGCCTCCACTTTATGCCTTTCCTTTTCCTCATCATTGAAGGGATCAGCTGGGTCTTTCTTCTGTAGAAACAAAAGGGATAAAACCATGACAGTCAATCCTGTCACACCAAAATCCAACCAATTAAACCCATCCTGACTGAAGCAGCTGGGCAGAAACTCAGATAAATCAACCTTTAGGACAGTGCTGATCAATATCTCCATCAGTGACACGGACAGTGGGATCAGGGCACTCTCACCTTGTCTGGAGGTGACACCCAGCTGTGTGGTGTGGCTGACACACCTGAGGGATGGGAGGCCATCCAGAGGGACCTGGACAGGCTGGAGAGGTGGAACCATGGGAACCTCCCGAGGTTCAGCAAAGCCAAGTGCTGGTGCTGCACCTGGGTCAGGGCAACCCAGGGGATCAGTCCAGGCTGGGGGATGAGGGGATGGAGAGCAGCCCTGGGAGAAGGATTTGGGGTGTTGGTGGGTGACAGCTGGACTTGCCCCAGCCATGAGCTCCCAAAAAACCCCCTGTGCTGGGCTGAGCCCCAGTGTGGGCAGCAGGGGAGGGGGGATTCTGCCCCTCTGCCCCCCCCAGGTGAGACCCCACCTGCAGAGCTGCCTCAGCCCTGGGGCCAACAGCACAAGGACGTGGAGCTGCTGAGAGAGTCCAGAGGAGGCCACAGAGCTGCTCCAGGGCTGGAGCCCCTCTGCTCTGGAGCCAAGCTGGGAGAGCTGGGGGTGCTCACCTGGAGAAGAGAAGGCTCCAGGGAGAGCTCAGAGCCCCTTGCAGGGCCTAAAGGGGCTCCAGGAGAGCTGGAGAGGGATGGGGACAAGGGCTGGAGGGACAGGACACAGGGAATGGCTTCCCACTGCCAGAGGGCAGGGGTAGATGGGATATTGGGAAGGAATTGTTCCCTGGGAGGGTGGGGAGGCCCTGGCACAGGGTGCCCAGAGAAGCTGTGGCTGTCCCTGGATCCCTGGCAGTGTCCAAGGCCAGGCTGGACATTGGGGCTTGGAGCAGCCTGGGACAGTGGCAGGTGTCCCTGCCCATGGCCGGGGTGGAATGGAATGAGCCTTGGCATGAGCCAATGGATTGGCTCTTTCCAAGACAAACTCTGCTGGGATTCTGAGAGTGCCTCTGTGGTTTGGGTGCTCTCTCAGATACGTTTATACCTGCCTCTGCTTCTCCCAACTCTAAAAAAAAACAAACCAAAATTAAGCAGCATAAAACATCAACTGACTGCTGACAGTTCTGAAGGTAAACAGTAAAAGGAACAGAATCCACTAAGTTTCACTTCATAGCCAAACACTCCTAATTCAAAGTTTAGATGCTACAGGAGTTTTCATTCATGTCTCCTTTGGTGCTCTTTGGAAAACAGCTCCTTATCACTGCCAGCTGCCCAGGTACCAAAACTCACTTTAGATGCAGCCATTCCAATCTAAATGAGCATCACAGCCCACACCTGCCACCAGCACAGAGTTCCAGCCAAGGCAAAGGATTGACATGGTGTGGCCTGACAAGAACCCCAGCCTGGGGGTCAGCTCTCCTGCCTGCAGGATGTCCAACCACCCTCCTCCCACCTTGCAGCACCTCACAGCAAACACAGACCCAACTCTCAAACTCTCAGCGATGCTGAGACTTCCTGTGAGACCTTCAGCTACAACGCAGGTTCCCACAGGCCCCCAGGGACACTCACCTTGTCAGCTGAAGAACTCCCTTTCACTTTCCCTCGACAGCTCTTGAGGAGATCTGGGTAGAAGAACTCCGGGCAGCGTTTGTGGTCCGGCTCGAAGAGGGTCAGGGTGATCCGCACGGCCGTCGCCGCCGGCTCGGGCTCCGGGGGCTGCTCTCCATCGTCCTTCCGAGACCTTTTCAGGAAGCTGCTGCTCAGCGGCCCATGCAGAGTGGTGAACGAAACCCTGTGGGGCTCTGTCATGGCTATGGCCAAGCCTTACAAGGCCTCACGGCATCGTTCCCGCTGCATTAGGAAAGGTCTGCCGGGCTGCACTGACGGATTTCGCCAACCAAGGATAATGGAGGATGCTGGCAGTAGAACGAGTAGTTTGCTTTAGGAGTTTTCTTGGGAAATGACAAAGGGCTGTGCTGCGAGCGCTTGCTGCAATCATTAGAGGGAAAGAAAGAAAAAAGTCAATCCTTGTACCAGACTTCCCTCCAACACTGGCAGCTCCCCGTTATCCCTCCAGTCCACCGCAGGTCTCTCTCCTCACACCACACCGCTCCGTTTGTAAGGGCTGAAGGAAATCCAGCCGCCAGGGAAACAAAACAACCCCGCCAGACTCGCTCTGATGCGGCCCAGGAGCCCTGGGCACAAACACCGGGCTGGGCTGCACCTCCCGGGCCGGGGCTGCACCCCGGCCGCCTGATCTCCCGCTGCACGGAGGCCCGGACACCGCCGTCCCTGGGACAGCGGCCCCGGCGGGGGCTGAGCGGGGCCCAGGACCGAGCGGGGCCCGGGGTAGCAGCGCCGCCGGAGGGAGCGCGGCCCGCGGGGCGGAGCGGGGCCCCGCCGTCCCTCCCCGCCTCACTCA
>VZTJ01002935.1:46470-103032 GCA_013397795.1 Orthonyx spaldingii | reverse complement strand
GGCGGCTGTTATGGGCAGAGCTCTACTCACGGGAGAAGCAGGCAGGCAGCAGGAGCCAGGAAAACTCCACAGTGATGACAAGCAACTGCAGCTTCTCTCTCCTCTGAATGCCGAGAGGCAAAGAGCCAGAGCTACTGCTCCCCTTGCCTTTTCCCAGCCCAGCTGTCACAAGATCTCTGCCCCCTTCAAGAGGGAATGTCCACATAAGGGAATAGCTACTTACAAGTTTTTTTTACTCGAATGGTCTTTCTATTGTTTCTCCTAAGCACCCAGTCGTTATGGTGTCTTAGCAACGTATGGGCAAAAATTCTCTAAGATAGGAGAAACAAAAAGGATTCCAAACCCCAACAGAGGGGCTGTGGAGTCCCCAGAGGGCCCTTACAGGGAGCTGAGCACTCACAGCCTGTGTGAGACTGAGCAGCAGCAGGTGCTGGGTTCTGCCCCAGGGACAGCCTGGGGGATGAGAGGCTGGAGAGCAGCCCAGCAAACAGAGCTGGGGTTGATGGCAAGTTCAGGGAGTCACCAGTGGCAGCCAACAGAGCCACCTGTACCCTGGGGTAGGGCTGGGCTGGGAGGGGATTGTCCTGCTCTGCACTGGGGCTGCAGCTTTGTGTTCCCACTAACAGTGCTGGGGCAAAACTGTGCAGAGAACAGGTCCAAAGCCATTTCCCATCCCATAAAAAATTTAACCCTCTTCCATTTTCAAATACTCTGTGTTTGGCTGACGGCACCAGCTCAGACCTAACTCCTCAGCAAATGCACTGCTCAAAATCCAGGGAAAAGCCCCAGGAGCAGGAACCAGGGTCTGGCATGGGGTTGGCATCCAGCCAAGAGGAGGGTGCAGGGCTCTTCCCAGTGGTGCCCAGCAGCAGGAGGAGGAACTAAAACTCAAGAAGTCCCACCTCAACACAAGGAAGAATTTCTTTACACTGAGGGTGGCAAAGCACACGAGCAGGTGCCCAGGGAGGGCGTGGAGTCTCCTGCTCTGGAGACATTCCAAACCCACATGGGCACGTTCCTGTGACAGCTGCTCCAGGTGACCCTGCTCTGCCAGGGAACTAGATGATCTCCAGAGGTCCTTTCCAACCCCAGGTATTCTGGGATTTTGTGAGTCCTGCAGGAGCACAGACCCTGCTGGTTCTGCTGCCACGAGTGTGTGGTGCTGCAGCAGCAGCCTAGCTCCACTCACCATCACCCCAGCCACACTTCTGGTTCCGTGGGAAGCACAAGAGCCCTGCACAGAGACAATGGGATCTGTGCTGCCTTTGCCCCCTCCAGCTCTGACACACAACTGCTGCAGCCAAAACCTCCCCTCCTTGCTGCTGCCCAGGCTATTCTTGACAAGCACCTGCAGCCTCCTGCCTTCAAGGGCCCCAAGAGGAACAACAGACAGCTTCTACTTTTATTATTACAGTTGAACACAGTCTTGGACAGAGGAGAAGCAGCAGGAACCAACATGCAAAGCAATTAAAAGTCCCCAGGGGCTCGAGGAAGACCACGCACAGCCCAGCTCCTGTCCCTGCTCCCAGCAGTGGCTCTGGGGCCCTTTCCCTCCGGCTGCTGCTCCCTTGTGCCCCAGAGCAGGACGAGGTCATGGCAGACACCAAACCTACACACACAGAGAGGAGAGGACTGGCCTGGGATTGTGTCTCCATGAGTCAGGTCCGTTACCTGACTGGAGCTCAGTGTGCTTTGAAACTGGGAGGGCATCTTAAATCTCATCAGTGGAGACAGGGAGAAGAGGGATCCTTCAGGAAGAGGAAGCTCAGGTATTTGACCAGAGGTTTCCTGTGTCAGAGCTGGCAGCTCTTGGTGCCAACAGCTCTTCTCAAAGCATCTATTAAACAACAAACGTGACCTTCCCCCCCACTCGTATCACACCTCAGTGTCCACCAGCAGCCCTGCTGCAGCCAGACTCCGAGTTCAGCCAAGTTCCAGGAACAAACAGGATCTGTCAGGTGCTTAGAGCTGGACACAGGTGCCTGGAGAACGCCCTGAGGCAGGAGGAGCCTTGGCTGAGGCAGCTGGGCAGCTGGGGAAAGCCTCACTCATGGAGGGAGACCCCCACCCCTGCCCCACCACCCTGGGGTCAGCACAGAGCAGGAGTGGGGGTGACTTTACTCTGTCCCCCAAGAGCTGCCCTCATCCCCAGCACCTACAAAGCTGAGGAGCCAGAGGGACAGGCTTTTAGGGCACAGGTCAGACTCATCCTGCACACAGGAGAGCCCTGGGGATCTCGTTCCCTTGGTTTAACTGCCCCTGTTCCATGGCAGGATTCCGTGTCGCTGTCCCTGTCCTTGTGCTCTGCTGAGGCTGCACAGCGAGCTCAGACAGCATAACTCTGAGGAGCTGGGTGGCCCAGGGACAGCTCACAGGTGGTGTCCAGCCCATTACAAACTGGTTTCCAGATACCCTCCCAGGAGGAAACTCCACTGGAAGCTCTCAGGGGAGCAAGGAAGGTCTCAGGATCTCCCAGAGCTCAGTGCCAGGACTCCACAGCCTGTGCTGTGCACAAGAGAGAACTAAATACTCCCCTAAACAGTCCTTCCTGAGCCCCAGATCCACAAATCCTTCCCTGCCTCCCTCTCCCCCTTCTGTTCCTGGGGCTGCCCAGTACTGCTGCTTCACGTCAGTCACCAGGGAAGGACAGTGCGAGACCGAGGGGTCAGCTCGGGTCAGGGCCATGCAGCCCCAGAGAGCCAGAGCAGACCTGCAGGAGCTGCTTCCCAGGAAGCAGAGCCAGAGGAATTGTGTGTTTAACAGCATTTGGAGAATCTTCCTTCACACACTCACTCATCACATCTGAAACTGGGTGAGCTTGTGCCAGCCCCAGCACAGAGACATCCCACCAAGGGAGACAGAATTGCCCATCCTTCATTCCTTGTCTTGGAATGAGCTCTAAAATGAGAATTTGTCCCCTTATCCTACACCCCAATTCTTTAAAAGCCTTTGGTGAAAAGCCTTCTAGAAATGCAGGTAAACTGTCGAGCCCATCACCTTGTGACCAGCACCTCTCCCAGCAGCAAGGCAAACGCATTCTCCTGCTCCAGGCAGGGATGAGAACACCCAGGAATGGGCCAAGAGCCCAAGTTTTACTTCAATGAATCAGCTTGAGCTACTTGGGATTTAAGATGCTGCAGCAAACATAGCAACAATACCAACTACTTACTAGAGCAGAGAGAGGAAAAAAAAGAAACAGCTCCCTTTGGCAGGAGCTGAACCACAGAGTTCCACACACAGCCCAGCTCCCAGGATCCCACAGCAGGATCTGCAGCCAGCCCCAGCAGCTGCCATGAGATGGCTGGAAATGTCCTGTGTCCCAGCAGGAAGGCGCTCTCCCCTGGGGATGGCTCCTCACTCGTAGATCCAGTGTGCAGCTGTGTCCTCCCAGCACAGCAGCTCCTCGGGGCGGAACCACAGCGAGATCTCCTGCTGGGCACTCTCCACAGAGTCACTGCCATGGATCACATTCCTGTGGGCAAGAGAAAGGGGGCAGCTGGCACCAAGCTGGGAAAGGTGGGAGAGGGAGGCTGCAGTCTGGAAAGTCCCCCCCCTCGTCCAATTTAATTAAAGCACTGGAGCCAGTCCTGCCCCACAATATCCCTTCCTGTCACACACCCCTCATCCTTCCACAGCTGCCAGTTCCCAGCACTCCTTCTTCCTATGCTGAGGAGCCATTTGTTTGCTAAGGAGCTGCAAGTGGCTGTAGGTCTGGGATTTGCATTTTTGATGTCAGTAATTCCAGCTGTGCCTCCGGATTTCCCGCCTTCCATCAAAGCAGGTTTGGTGTCAGACACCAGGGAACAGAGATCTAAGCCAGGATGGTTCAGTAAGAGCCGTGTCTGCCACAAGCCAGGCTGGGGCCACCGAAGGTCACCATCCATGGATCTTCATCTGCTCCCACAAAAGGACTGAGTGGGTGCCTCCCTTCCTCTTCAGCACCTGGCAGTCCCAATTACCAGAGGAAAACAGGCAAACCCCACCTGCTTTCAACAGAGGACTCAGGAGGAAAGAAAGACACAACCCACACTCTTCTTCCTGCTAAACCCAACCTCGGGAAGCAGAGCTCAGCTCTGGTCTGAGCACAAAAGGGAGAATTTCTGCTCTGGGAATACAGACTCATGTGGCTCAGGCAGGCCTGGCACAGGAATGCCCTGAAACACTGAGGGAAGAAAAAGCTCTCACTTGCTGACTTCAACACAGAAGTCCCCCCGGATGGTGCCAGGCCTGGAATCAGCTGGATTGGTCTCCCCGATCATGGTGCGAACTGTCTTCACCACATCCAGGCCCTGCCACACCTATGGGACAGCAACACCAGGATCAGCTTCCACAACTGCCCCAGCAGGTCACATCTGTCCTCTGAATTCCCCACAGATCCACCCGGGTGAGAGACAGGAAAGGGTCTCTCCAAATTACTCTTCCAAAGTTGATTTTGGAAAATAAACCAAATTGTCTGTAGATTTCTCCCCATCCCTGGAAGCGCTCAAGGCCAGGCTGGACAGGGCTTGGAGCACCCTGGGCTAGTGGAAGGTGTCCTTGCCATGGCAGGGGGTGGAACGAGACCTTTAAGGTCCCTTCCCACCCAAACCATTCTATGATTTAATTTACCCCAGAAAACATCCCTGCAGTTCAGTACAGCTTCAAGAGACGCTCTGAGGGGAGATACTGCCTTGCTTCCATTGTGCCAACAGCCACTGCTGCCCACCCCTTGCGCTTGGTCCCTGCTCCTTGGTGCAGGGGCCCTGGCCAGCACTCACCATGGCCACCACGGGCCCGGAGCTCATGTACTTCACCAGGCGGCCGTAGAAGGGGCGGTCCCGCAGGGCGATGTAGTGCTCCTTCAGCAGCTCCTCCGAGGCCTGCACAGAGCACACAGCTTAGTCTGCTCCCACACAGGCGGAGATGGGCAAGGGCTGCACCTCAGGCATGCAGAGAATTAAGATAATTAAGCTCCTCCACAGATGCCCAGTTCCAGGAGTGAACCAGCATGAGCCTGACACAGACAGGAGTTTCCAGGTCAGAGCAGCAACCCCTGCCAACTTACAGTGACAGCCCTGGGGCACGGGCACAGCCAAGGGCAGGCATGCTCCTCACAGCTGGGATCACCCCTCCCAGTGCCAACACTCCTCGGAGCTGTGAGGGTTTGGCTCTGTACGAGCCGCAGGACTGGCAGAACCCCCAGCAGTTACCAGCACAGCCGGGCCTGGGGGGCTGCAGGGGCTCCTCGGCTCCCGGCACCCCCAGCCTGGGTGGGCCCGGCCGCTCACCTGCAGCAGCTTCATCCCCACCAGCTGCAGCCCCTTCCTCTCGAAGCGCCGGATGATCTCCCCGACCAGGCGCCGCTGCACCCCGTCCGGTTTGATGGCCACGAAGGTTCGTTCATTGACCCCGCCGAAGGCTGCAGGGAGAGGGCAGAGGTCGGAGGGGAACAAGGAGACGCCTCCGGGCCTTCAGCCAAGCGGGCACAGGGGGTCCCAGGCCCTCAGCCGTGGGGACACAGCGGGGTCCCGCATCCCGCAGAGGAGGGCAGGGGACCCAGGGGGGTCCCGGATCCCGCAGAGGAGGGCACGGCGGGTCCTGGCCGCGGCCCTCGGGCGCAGAGGGCACAGGGACGGGGGGGCCTGGCCTGGGCCCTCAGCCGCGGGGTCTCTCCCGGGGAAGGGAGGTCCCTGGCCCTCAGGCACAAGGGGAGGCGGGTCCCTGGTCCCCGGACGCAGGCCCGGGGGTCCCGCCCCGTCCCGTCCCGTACCGCTGTGGAAGAGGCCGGCGAAGAGCCCCAGCACCAGGCAGATCATGGCGGCGCCGCTCTTAAAGGGGCCGCGCTCCCCCCCGCGCTGCCACCGCTCCCTGCGGAACCATCGTGCTGGGGGCGCGGGGCGGCGGGGCCGGGACACCGGGACACCGGGTGCGGCCCGTTCCCATGGCAACGGGCGGGGCCTGCTGCCCGCCGGGAGCGGGGGCCCCGGGGGACCGATGGAGGCCCGGGGGCGGGTCCCAGGCTCCACCTGTGCGAGGTGTCCCAGCCGCGGCCTCCTTGCTGCCGCCTCTGAGCTGCCCTGTGCCGCTGGCCCGGCGACAGCGTCCCGGGTGTTTATGAGACTATTTTGAGTTCGCTGTCCCTGTCGTGGCAGTCGTGACTGTACACCAGTCGTGGTTAGACTAGTCCGGTTATTGGGCAGCTGCTGTGGTACCTGACCAGCCCCTCTGGCTCGGGCAGGCCCAGGCTGGCACCTCTGGAAGAGGAGCTCTGAGCTCTCCCGGGCCGTGCTGCAAGAGCAGACGGGCAGGGCTGGGGGAACTCCTCTGTACAGAGCTCACGTTGCTGGTTTAATTTTGGGGTGTAAGATCCCGGCTGTTAACGTGCTCTCAGCCCCAGGGGTCGTTCCGAAGGGAGAGGTAGAACTGCACTCCAGGGTTCCATTTCCTGCTCTCAGAACTCACCTCTTGGTTCGGCCCCCTCCAAGGTCAGCCTCTGGAAATACCAGCACATGAAATACCTTCTCCAGGTGCCCTATGGAGGGCTGGATTTGCTCCCAGAGCTGTTCCAGGTGCCTCATGGAGTGCTGGGTTTGTTTCCAGCCCTCTTCTCTTGTCCAGAGACAGTGTTCTGCTCGCTCTGCTCTGTTTGGGTCTTGGCTGGGACAAGCAGGGATCTGCCTTCAAAGAGCAGGGATCCAGCTGCTTTATCCAACATAGTTTTGAGAAAATTATTCCCGCGTTTGTACCAATAAATAACTAGTGGTTGTCTTCTGGAGGTCCAGAGCATGGCTTGGCCTGAGGAAAGTTGTCTCTGTTTGCTCCAGCACAGCCGTGCTGTGGTGGTGATTATTCTGCCAGTGGAAAAGCCTTTGTAGAATAAACCTTGTCCGCTGCGGAGCCGTGGGCACGGCCCGGGAGTGAGGGCGGTCCCAGAGGCCTTTCCGCGCTGTTCCCGGAGCTCTGGAGCCGGCAGAGGGAGCGCGGGCAGCGCGCAGGAGCTCGCAGCGCTGAGCCAGCCCGCGGCAGCCCCAGGCCCATCCCGGCCCGGGCAGTCCCGCTGGCGACGCTGCCCTAAAACAATACTGGAACTTTTAAGGTGGACAAGCAACGTGCTGTCAGCCCTCCCCTTGTGTTCTTAGGGACAGCCGGGCTGTTTTGTTGGAACATCTCACGCAAGTCCCGTCTGGTGCTGGTGTCTGTGAAAGGAAGCGGCCCTCATGTGGTTTGGAAAGGTTGCAGAATGCTCTGAGGAAGGTGCCTGATAGATGTGGTGTCAGCTCTCATTAGCTGCTCACAGAGCCACTGCTGAAGAGCTCGGTCTCCTTGTGACATCTGTGTGTGTCCAGCCTGGCGTGCACAGGGATGGTGGGGATGGGGCTGAAGGGAGTGTGGCAGGTGGGGAAACCCAGCTTCCCAACTCCAGACTGGTGGCTGATCTCAGTCTGCCTTCACAGAGAGCTATTCCAAAAATAATGATCCTTCTGTCCGTTTAATAAGATTTATTCTAGGACACTTCTCGAGGTGCCTGCAGCAGTGTCAGTGATGAAGTCAACAACTCAGTCCCCGGCCCAGCCAGCACCTGTGTGTGCTGCAGACAGCCAGACTTCCACACAGGCAGAAGCCCTCATTTCACACTTGTTTTATTTTTGTTGTTTATTAATGCTGATGAAACACTTCTTTTTCTCATACCAGGCTTGTTCTGTTGTTCTCCACAGGTCTGCTCAAAGATCCCAGTGCAGCCACTTGGGTGAAGGTTTTCATTTCCCTGTACTGTAAATGTTCTTTTGAGCCTCAGGCAGTTCCCTGCAGCAGAACTTGGAGGAGAAACATGCCCAACACTCTCCACTTGGGTGAGTCCTTCTCATCTTCCCTGGCAATGATGTGCTGTGGGGAGAAATCTCTGACTTCCCTCTCTAGGAGCCCCAGAAATGCGGATTACTGGTGGCCAGGTAGCTTGGGAAACAGAGCTGGGCCTGATTCCCAGGCAGATTGTTCCTGAGCCAGTGTCTGTTAGGCACAGTTTGAGGCAGGTGTGTATCTAGGGTGAGCCCAGGAAGCTGCAGTAAGCAAGAATGAGACCACAAACCCTTCCTACAGAGGTTTCACTTGGGTGCTCAGCATTCCCAGCCCAGATGTGTGCATGGAATGGTGCCATGGGCTGCACATCTGGAAGAGGCTGAACAAATTTGCTGCCTGGTTTGGAAAGCCCAGTGACCACTTTTTAAGCCCTCATGGGGAACCTGAAAGGCCAGGTACCTTCTGGCACCAAACACCTCCTCATGTCAGTGGGAGGGCTCAGTGTGGAAGGATCCCAGCATGGCAGGGGAGGCTGGGGGGCTGTTCCCGTGCTCGCCCCCACGGCAGGAATTTCAGGCGGAGGCAGAACTCTATTTTTGCTCTTGCTAGATAGAACATTGCAGATACTGTGGTTACATAAGAGACTCCAGAGCATGTAGGTGCAGATAACGTGGCCATCCAGCACTGTGCAGTACAGACAAAGGCTTTTTGTCTCCTTTCATCACACTTAGCAACTTCTGCAGTTGGCACTGCCTTCCTTCTCAGGCTGTTTTTGCACCTTTTTGCTTGTTTGGGGAGGATTTTCACCTTTCACTTCAGCCATGGGCTTTCACCAGCATAGCATGGACACAGCCTGGCGTGTTGGTGCCTCTTACAGTGTGGGCTCTGCACAGGGGCAGGCCTGTCTGCTTTCATACTGCACCACTGATCCTGCTGGAAATATTTCACCTTTTAGGATAAAGCGGCATTGGTAGAGCCAGAAGATTTCCTTAAGCACCTTTTCCTGGACCCAGGGGATACAGATGTCAGAGCCAGAGCTACACAAAGTGCTCTACAGCAGGGTCACTTTCCACGTGAACATGGATCAGACAAGAGGATCCGTTCAAAACTGCCATTGTTCAACCCTGGAACAAAGCTCTGATGCAGAGGGGGGTGGTCTGAAAACTGGGAGCAGCTGTCTGAGTACAGCAGAAGGTCTCCAGGGATACACCTTTCACCCTAGGACAGGTACTGCTTCCTCAGAGGGAACTGCCCAGGCCAGGTTTGCCTTTCCTTGCATTTGGCTTTTCCATTCTCATGGAGTCCATGAAAGATTTCCTTGAAAGAAACATTCAGAGTACACAGCCCAGGGAAACATTTGCATTTTGAAGCAGAGGTTTGTGTTAGTTCTCACTTCTGGGCAGTGCTACAGCATTTTATTGATACCTGTCTGGGCAGCCTGGGCTTCCTCCCTGAGAAATTCCCAGTCCCTCCAGTCCCATCCAAGACTAGAGGAGGACAGGGTGGAATAGGCAGTGCCAGTGAGGAGATTGGTGCTGATGCTCTGGGGGGGAGCCAGGAGGGCAGCAGGACCCTGGCTGTTGTTCAGTGCCCTGAGAGATGTTCAGAGCCTGGAGCCCTTGTCCTGTGCTCTGAGTGTGTCACTTGTGTGCTGCTCCCAGTGCTGGGCCCTTCCTGTCCTTGTAGGTGCACAACAGAGGAGTCTCCTCTGTGCTGATGGTGGGATCACACCCAAAATTCCTGCGCAGATGCAGCTACAGTAGCTTGATCTGTCCTGTTCTGTCTGGAGTAATTCATAGAATCCCAGAATGGTTTGGGTTGGAAGAGACCTCAAAGCCCATCCAGTGCCACCCTCTCCCACTGTCCCAGGGTGCTCCAACCCCCGTCCAGCCTGGCCTTGGACACTGCCAGGGATCCAGGGGCAGCCACAGCTGCTCTGGGCACCCTGTGCCAGGGCCTCCCCACCCTCACAGGGAACAATTCCTTCCCAATATCCCATCCATCCCTGCCCTCTGGCAGTGGAAGCCATTCCCTGTGTCCTGTCCCTCCATCCCTTGTCCCCAGTCCCTCTCCAGCTCTCCTGGAGCCCCTTTAGGCCCTGCAAGGGGCTCTGAGCTCTCCCTGGAGTCTTCTCTTCTCCAGGTGAGCACCCCCAGCTCTCCCAGCCTGGCTCCAGAGCAGAGGGGCTCCAACCCTTGGAGCATCAGGGATGATTTCTCAGGGACTGTCCCTGTCTCACCACCTCCTCAGCTCCTTCTCACTTAAGCCTGTGAGGATAATTTTTTTTGTATAAAAAACAGCTGTGGC
Source organism: Orthonyx spaldingii (assembly GCA_013397795.1). Classification (NCBI taxonomy): domain Eukaryota; kingdom Metazoa; phylum Chordata; class Aves; order Passeriformes; family Orthonychidae; genus Orthonyx; species Orthonyx spaldingii. The sequence continues at coordinate 92,949 of VZTJ01002935.1, read as the reverse complement.
CTGTGAAGTTCTGCCAGCAGAGACAGCCAGTGGGTCTCACCCAGTTTGGGGTCTCCTCTCACTCCCAGGGGAGCTGCTGCCACACCTTTTCCTCCAGCTCTGAGTCAGATCAGAGGTGGCAAATGTGGGACTAAGCCTGACCTTTCCCTCTTTACAGACAGCAGCCCTGGGGTGTGAGTGTGTGGGGCTCCTGCATGAGCCCTGTGCCCAGAGCAGGGCCGGCAGCCGCCCCTGAGCCTGGGAATGCAGAGCCCCAGCTCCCAGGAAGCTTCCTGTGCCTCACGAGGAGATACTGGAGGCAAAATTACAGTCCTTGGAGTTTTCTGTCACTTGCGCTGAGCTGGTGGCAAAGTCCCACGTTGGTGGGCTCTGTGAAGGAATGCTTTGCCAGGGAGGTGGGGCTGCCTTGGATCAGACTGCATCCACTTGCTTACACCTTCCCCTGGCTGGCAGTGGGATTGAGGAGGGGCTGCAAACTGAGGCACTGTTTGGAGCCCCTTGTTCTTAGGGCCCTGGTTCAGAGGGGCCTGAACGCAGTCTCCCCTCCCCAAATCCACCACCAGCTGCTCAGCTCTGGAAGGGGCTGTCGGTTCTCCCTCGGTTCCCTGCCTTGCAGAGCCTGTGTGCCCCCAGCAGCGCTCCTTGTGATGCCATAGCAGGCACAAAGTAGGTCAAACACCACTAAACCCTGGCTTGATATCACTTGAACTAAATTCCTGCCCTGCCGGAATGTGCCCCAAAGGGGGTTAGCGCTCGTGGCTTACCGGGAGCTAAGAAGGATGAGCAGCTTTGCTGTAGCTGAGTAAACAGAGCTGCAGCTCTGGGCAGCCCGGCCCCCTCCGCTGCCGGCCCAGATCCCTCCCCTGCCGGTCTGGCTCCCACAGCTTCCATCCCGGCTCCCCCCGCTCCCGTTCTCGCTCCCATCACGGCTCCCCCCGCTCCCAGCCCGGCTTCATCCTGCCCAGGGACGTGTCCAACCCATGTCCTTTCAGAGAGTCATTAAGGTTGGAAAAGACCTCCAACATCAAGTTCAACCTTTGACCAAACAGCCCCGTGCCCACCAAGCCATGTCGGGAAGTATCCACGGGGTTTTTGACCACTCCCAGGGATGGTGACTCCAGCACTGCGCTGCTGCTCTCACCAGGTGTCTTTGGTGACACCCTAGGAGGGGGGAAGAGGGTGAGGACCTTGGGCTATCCTGGCTCACCTGAGCCTTGGGGAGTTTCACCTCTGTCACTTCACACCAAAGTGCTGTCCCTAGATGTGTGGCAGGAATTTGGCCAGCACCTCTCTGACAAGGGCAGTAACAAAACACCTGGACAAGTGAGTCATTCCCTCACATCCCAACCCCAGAGCTTTGGGAAACCTCAGTGAAAGTTACAGGAACATTTGTCTGTGGCTGCCAGCCTGTCCTTGATGCTGTCAGTGGACGGGCCCAGATTATTTGTGTGTCTCAAGATCATTTTGAGTCTCTGCAGATGAAAATCTGTTCTCGTGGTGAATGCAGTGGTGACTCAGCACAAAGGAAGGAGGGAAGATGACCTTAGGAAAATCTTTTCACCCCTGTCCTCTGGAGATGTCCAGGAAAGGAAAAAAGATTGAGTGGGAAAAAATATTATCTCTTGGCAGAAAGAGGCTTTAGAAGAAGCCCAGAGCTTAAATGCCAGGGGAGGGCTGCAGGGTCTGGGCACACACCTCAGGCCTTGCTCCAGCTCTTTCTGCAGGAGACAGCTGGAGCTGCAGGAGTTTCCTTCCTGCCCTGACAGGGCCTGGGTCAGGAGTTGCAAGTGGAGAAGTTCCAGGACTCTGGCAGGTGTGGAAGTGACAATTCCAGCAGTAGAACAGAGCCTGCCAGCAGCAGCAGCAGCTACAGTGGAAGCAACTCCTCCCCTCTTCCAGGTAAGCCCTCAAAGCCCTCTGTGACCTGTTAGAGCTTAGAGGACAAGGGCGGGGAGGGCTGTCATGGGCATCCTCACTGAAAGTTCTTTGTTGATGGAGCAAACAAGCCTGAGTGTGCCACCAGCTCCCCAGGGAAGCAAGGCTTGTCTCTGGGTGAGTGTGTGAGTAAACCAGAGCCTTGTTCTAGCAGGATCTGCTCACCCTCCTGTTGGCCCTCCCAGGCTTCTCCCTGCTGTGGTCTCACATCCCAGGACCTGCTCATGTTCCCCTGGGGATACCTTGGGTTGCCCACCCAGCCAGGGCTGCTCAGGGGCTGCTGGAGCATCCACTGTCCCCATGGTCTGTCCTCAGCTCTGGTTCTGTGTGCCCTGGCTGATGTCCCACTGCTGCTGCAGTCTGACAGCTGCAGCCCCATCAGGCACAACATGTGTCACCCCACAGCTGTGAGGGACACTGACACTGAGCTTTCTTCATTGTTACCCCACACCTTCCTTGCTCTTCGGCTGTCTGCTCCTTCAGGGAGCTGCTGTAACTCACCGAGTTCTCCCTCTCCTCACGCCCCTGAGCTTTCTGCTGTTCCTGACTGAGAGGGGCAGGAGCAGCATTAGACTGGGATGCTCTGACCCTTCTGACAGCAGCTCAGCCAATGGATGAAGGCACATTTTTATCAGCAAGTGATTGTTTCTGTGAACATCAATCATATACAACTCCTACTAGATGAGGAACTCTGACAGAATTACTTTTTCTGTAATCTCATGTAGTCAAATACTCTCCTGTCCTTTTCCTTCCCCTGGAGCTTTGGTGTCTGTGCTCAGCACAGCCTCTTTGGAAGATGTTTCTTCCCACTGCCAGAAGACAGGGATAGATGGGATATTGGGAAGGAATAGTTCCCTGGGAGGGTGGGGAGGCCCTGGCACAGGGTGCCCAGAGAAGCTGTGGCTGCCCCTGGATCCCTGGAAGTGTCCAAGGCCGGGTTGGACGGGGCTTGGAGCAGCCTGGGACAGTGGAAGGTGTCCCTGCCCCTGGCAGGGGGTGGAACAAGGTGGGCTTTAAGGTCTCTCCCACTCCACACCATTTTAGGACTTTATGAAGGGGCTTAACAGCTCTCTCTGGAGAGACAGCACACAACTGAGTGTGTGCAAGGTCTGTTTCCAAGTGATAGACGTTGTTTCTTCTGAGCTTTATCCCCCATCCTGATAGGTTTGGATGAAGGCTCAGTCATGGATCCTCACTGTAACAATGGCATCGAGTCCTGCAGGGAAGATTGGGATCTTCTAGAACACCTGTGCTAACTGCTCCCTCCTCTTGTGTGCTCAAAGCACAGGTGACAAATGATACCCTCTGAGCATCCCAGTGACATGGGACATCAGTGGCAAAGACCACTGTGTTGGGGCAAACCTACCCTGCCACCTCTCTAAAGCCCAGCCTTGTTCTGGTTCTGTGCTGGTCCCCACAGAGGGACTGTGGCTGGTGTTGGTCACTCCTTTTATCTGCCAGTGCCTGGCTGTGGCTGAGCCGCAGCTGGGAGCCCAGCCCGGGGAAGCAGCTGATTCTCCTTCAGAACAGAGACTTGCACATCAATAAATGTCTCCTTACAGATGCTTTCTTCAGCCTCTTGGCTCTCGTTTCCTCTTTTAGCTTCCCCAGCCCTCTGTCTTGCTGGCTGGAAAGCTGTCTGTCTCGTGTGAGAGCTAAGGAGTGTTGGAACAGGGGCTGGGGGGAGCTCTGTCCTTGCAGGTGAGGTGTTGGGACAGGTCCTGTATTTTCTTCAGCATGTCCTGACTTTCCATGTCCTGCTCTGGCTCTTTGTGAGATCTGTTATTGTAGATCCTGCTGTGGCTTCCAGGCACAGGTGGGTCCTGTTTGAGTCACTCCGGAAAACACTTGCCCACTGTCAAAACCAGCTGGTCAGAGAGGAACCACACCCCTGGGGTAACAGAGCAGGGCAGGGGAGTTTGTTCACTGAACTCCCAATGTGAGAAAATGCTGGATAAGCTCCAGAAAATCCATGGGAAATGGTGGGTTAGGATGGGATTCTCCTTTCCCAAAGCAAATGTTCCATTATTACTCAGAAACAGCCACAGCCAGGACAGGGCAGGTCAGGGTTCCCCCAGTGCCTGCTGAGGTTTGGGATTGTTCACTAGGGCTTTCCACAGTGACACAGAACCCCTGAACTTCCTCCCACAGCCTTGGAGCAACCAGTGCTGCAGGAGCAGGAGGGCCCCTCCAAACCCCCTTCCTCCCTGCCAGGGATTCCTCTGCCTCCAGCTGCTGCTGCTTGAATCATTGCCTGGGGAAGAGCAGACCAGCCAGGCAGCTTGTCCTGGCTGCAGCACCGAGCCAGAGGCACAGACAGAGCCTGACCCACTGCAGCAAAGTTCTCATTCAAAGCCTGGCCCCAGAGCAGCAAGAGCCCTCTTCGCTTCAGGATTTGGGAATGAGTTTAGCAGGGATTAAGTGCACATGGTACAAGGAATTTTACCTGACCCTATGGGGGTCTGTGATGGGAGCAGAGGAAAAGGCAGCAGCTGGAACTTGTTGGGAGGAAACCCACAGCGAGAACTGGTTAAACGCCATTTCCCATCCACACCTCAGCCCTGTTCCACTTTCCAGTGCGCTTTGCAAGGCTGACAGCACCAGCTCAGCTCTGATTCCTCAGCTGTCCACCAGAGGAGAGCTCAAAGGCTGAGGGAAAGGCCCCTGGGCTGACCACAGGCCCTGCAGGGACCGGCACCAGTCCTGTGGGAGCACAGAGCCCGTCCCTGGCAGTGGCACAAGGCCACTACACAACCAAGTTGCTCATCCAGACCCTAATCCAGCATTTCCCCTCAGCATGACCACAAAGGCTTGGAGGGGCTGCTCTGATTGCCCCTCAGAGTCTGGGGTGGGGATTTGGGGTGTTTGTCCCAGTGTGAGCTGCCAGAGGACAGGCACTATAAACCCTGCAGCCTCCCTGCCAGGGCACAGCCACAGCCATCGGCCTGGCTCCACTCACCATCACCCCAGCCACACTTCTGGTTCCGTGGGAAGCACAAGAGCCCTGCACAGAGACAATGGGATCTGTGCTGCCTTTGCCCCCTCCAGCTCTGACACACAACTGCTGCAGCCAAAACCTCCCCTCCTTGCTGCTGCCCAGGCTATTCTTGACAAGCACCTGCAGCCTCCTGCCTTCAAGGGCCCCAAGAGGAACAACAGACAGCTTCTACTTTTATTATTACAGTTGAACACAGTCTTGGACAGAGGAGAAGCAGCAGGAACCAACATGCAAAGCAATTAAAAGTCCCCAGGGGCTCGAGGAAGACCACGCACAGCCCAGCTCCTGTCCCTGCTCCCAGCAGTGGCTCTGGGGCCCTTTCCCTCCGGCTGCTGCTCCCTTGTGCCCCAGAGCAGGACGAGGTCATGGCAGACACCAAACCTACACACACAGAGAGGAGAGGACTGGCCTGGGATTGTGTCTCCATGAGTCAGGTCCGTTACCTGACTGGAATCCAGTACACTCCAACCAGGAGGCCGCCTCAATCATCACAGAGTATCCTGAGCTGGAAGGGAGCCATGAAGATTATCAAGTCCAACTCCTGTCATCAAGTCCAATTTCTTAAATGTTGTCTGTGCCAACAGGGAGAAGAGAGACCCTGGCTTCGGGATCGGGAAGAGGTGCTGGCTTCCATAGCAAGTCAGGAGATGAAGCTCAGATATTTCACCACAATTTTCTTGTGTCAGAACTGGCACCTCTTGGAGCCAACAACACTTCTCAATTCCTCTGATGGATGTTGAGGCCAAAGATTTCCACAGCATTGCAGAAATCTTTGCCAACACGTAGAAATGGATGTCCCCATGAAGGAAGAGGTGCATCAGGCTTGGCTGGCCCTTGCAGACAACACAACAAACCCCCACCCAGCTGGTGTGCAGAGCCATTATGTCCTCCTGCACCTCTTCCTCTGGCAGGCCTCTGCATCCGAGCTGCACGAGCTGTCCGAGTCGCTCCCCGAGGACAAGGAGGAGGAAGGCTTCAATGTGCTACAGTTCATGCTCAACACCCAGCCCAGTTTGTTGTGCAGCACCTGCTTGAGTCCTGGGGGCAGGGGCAGCACCTCCAGCGTGTCCACGTAGTCGGGCAGGAGCTGGCGCAGGCGGAAGCAGCACAGGTACTGCAGGGACGTGCAGCTGGCACAGGACCTGATCACCTTCATGCTGCTCTTGGCTGCTGTCGAGCACACCATGGGGTAAAACTTCTTGTTCTGCAGCTTCGTGGCTGCCACCCCTGCCAGGGCACAGCACCAGGGAGGGCATGTAAGTTTAGACAGAGGGATCTCCCCGCTCCCACCTCGAACCTCCACCCCAAGCCTGTTAACTGCAAAGCTGTTGGGAAAAGCTTTCCAAAATCCCAATCTATTAAACAACAAAGGTGACCTTCCTCCCACTCACTTCACACCTTGGTCTTCTGCTTTCCCAGTGTTTTCTGCTGCAGCCAGACTCGAGTTCCTCCCACCCCATCCCTGGCTCTCACCTATGCACTTGCGGTTCTTGAAGAACGTGAGTGTCCCGTGCCACGTGTCCAGATGCACCCCAATAATGGAGCCTTGGCCAAACCTCGAGGAGAAGTTTGTTTTGTCTCCCTTGTGATGCAGCAGTCCTGAAAACACACCCAAAAAATGGCATTCTGTGGAAAGCCTGCACTCCAGGAATTTATTCCAACATCCCAACTGCTGGTACAGCCTCACTTAGTGCCAAAAACTCCCCTGCATTGCCTGATCCCTGCCCTCCCATCCTAGAGTGCCTGGTGGGAAGGGGAAAGTTGAGGTGTTACAACTCCAGAGCGCAGGGAGCAGCACTGAAATCCCAAAGAGGTGATGTGACAGTGACACCCTGGTGCCCTGGAGGGTCCCACGCCAGGTCTAAGGGCTTTGCAAAACGTGGGCTGCGAGCTGCCAGCAGCTGCTCTGGTGTCCTTAACAAAGGGATTCACAGGTCTGGTGGCACCTCTCGTGCCCATCCAGCCACCAGTCCGTGTTACCTGTGTAGGAGAGCCCCCAGCTGTCCTCATCCTTGCCCAGCAGGCTGCAGAAGGTGTGGCGGTACTTGTCCAGGTTCACGTCCGACGTCCCAATCCCCACCATCTGCGAGGCAAAGCAAGCAGTGAGAACACAAGCTCAGTGTCTTTTCAAGCAACAAAACACATCCAGGATTCCACCTCCAGTTCTTCTCTCCTCTTCTTGGCTCAGTGCAAAACACCCACAGGGGCTGGTGAAGCCAAGTCAGAGGTTTCAGCGTGGAGCTGAAGGCTCCCACCTCCAATTTCCTTTCTGAAGTGAGGAGGCCCAGCTGAACTGCTGGAAAAGGTCCCTGTCCTGTTCACAGAGTCATGGAATGGTTTGGGTTGGAAGGGACTTCAAAGCTCATCCCATTCCACCCCTGCCATGGGCAGGGACACCTCCCACTGTCCCAGGCTGCTCCAAACCCCAATGTCCAGCCTGGCCTTGGACACTGCCAGGGATCCAGGGGCAGCCACAGCTTCTCTGGGCACCCTGTGCCAGGGCCTCCCCACCCTCCCAGGGAACAATTCCTTCCCAATATCCCATCCATCCCTGCCCTCTGGCAGTGGGAAGCCATTCCCTGTGTCCTGTCCCTCCAGCCCTTGTCCCCAGTCCCTCTCCAGCTCTCCTGGAGCCCCTTTAGGCCCTGCAAGGGGCTCTGAGCTCTCCCTGGATCCTTCTCTTCTCCAGGTGAGCACCCCCAGCTCTCCCAGCCTGGCTCCAGAGCAGAGGGGCTCCAGCCCTGGAGCAGCTCCGTGGCCTCCTCTGGACTCTCTCAGCAGCTCCACGTCCTTGTGCTGTTGGCCCCAGGGCTGGGGCAGCTCTGCAGGTGGGGTCTCACCTGGGGGGGGCAGAGGGGCAGAATCCCCCCTCCCCTGCTGCCCACACTGGGGCTCAGCCCAGCACAGGGGGGTTCTGGGTGCACATGGCCAAGCCATGTCCAGTTCTCCAACACCCCAAATCCTTCTCCCAGGGCTGCTCTAGATTCCTTCTCCATCCAGCCTGGATTGGTGCTTGGGATTGCCCTGACCCAGGTGCAGCATCGGCACTTGGCCTCATTGTGCTTTAGGAATTTTGCACAATTCCCCCTCTCCAGCCTGTCCAGGTCCCTCTGGATGCCCCATCCCTCCTCTCCAGGGTGTCACCTCCACACACAGCTGGGTGTCAGCTCCAGCCTGGCCGAGGGTGCCCTGATCCCACTGTCCTTGTCCCCAGCAGAGATGTGGAACAATACTGGCCCCAATACCAGCCCCTGAGCAATGTCACTTGTCACCGGTGTTTGTTGACTCCAGCTCTTTGCATGTGACCATCCAGACAATTCCATATCCACCAACTAGTCCCTCTGTCAAATCCACATCTCCACGTTACAGACAAGGATGCCACGCAAGGCAGCAACAGATGCTTTGCACAAATTCAGGTAGGTGAGATCAGTTCCTCTTCCCTCATCCACCAACACTGCAACCCCATCACAGAAGGCCACTGAATTTGTCAGGCAGGGTTTGCCCGTAGTGAAGCCATGATGGATGGCATCAATCACCTCCACTTTTTCCATGTGCGTTTGCATAGTTTCCAAAAGGATCTGCTCCATGATTGCCCGGCACAGAGGTGAGACTGGTCACCCTGAACTTCCCCAGATCTTCCTTATTTCCCTTTTTAAAAATGGGGGTTATGTTTCCTCTTTTCCGGTCACTGGGAACTTCACCAGACTGCCATAACTTCTCAAATATGACAGACAGTGGCTAAGCCACTTCATCCACCAGTTCCCTCAGATCCCAGGGATGCATCTCACCACTTCCCCATGGACTTGTGCACTTCCAGACAGCCTCATCCTGCCAGCCCCTGTCCGAAGCCCCGGGCATTTTGTGTGCCCCACACGTACCATGTCAGTGCCATACACCGGGGAGGTCATCTTGATCTCCCAGAAGTGCTGCCCATCTGCCAGCTCCTTGTTGCCGCGGATGGCGGCCGTGCCACAGCTGTACTCCATGTGGAAGTTCACCTTGCGGTTGTCACACGTCAGCAGCGTGGCCGTCGACTTGTTCAGGTCATCCCACACCCAGTCAAAATCTATTGAGGAAGCACAGAGGGGACAAGGATGGGCAAAGACCCTCAGAGAATGACCCCCACGCCAAAGCACAGGTGGATGTTTGTTTTGAAGGCCTGTTGGTGACTTTGTTTATATTTCTCTTATTGTTTAAGAAGGTAAATCTCAAGCTGTGCACATCAGAGAACTGCCTGAGGCCTGAACAATTCCACAGTGTCCCACCAAGGATGGATCAGTGCTCCAAAGCTGTCGGCATTCACCAGGCAGAGCCTCCCTTCTCCCCACACTCCTCATGGGATCAAGGGGTGGCTCTCCCATGCCACAGGCTCTCCCAGCCAGCCCAGGCCCACCCTGTGCTCAAGCCAGGCACCCTGCCAGCCACTGCAGGGGTCAGGAGGGCCCTAAGCAGCAGCTCTGTTTCACTGGTGGCCTAAGCCGGATCGGAAGGCAGGTCCCAGAGGTGAGCGCTGACGCCGTAACAGCTTCAGCCCTAAGCCCTGGAACACGACAGCAGCACGGGCTGTAATCCCCTCCAGCCTGGGCATGTAAACAAAGGAGTGCTGGGACAGGGACGGGACAGTGCAGGAGTCCCCCCATCGCGAGCCCCTTACACTCGTCCTCCTCGCCGCAGCGGCAGTCGCGGACGCGGTGCAGGGCGTGCAGGCTGGAGCAGTAGGGAGCTTCACTCTGGTTCTCACAGTTGCAGTAGGACTCTCCAGTCACAGGGATGGCGCTCGGGATGGAGGGAGACAGGGAGGAAAACTCCGGCTCCGAATCCGAGTCACTGTGCTGCTGGGGAGAGCAGGGAATGGTCACTGCTGGGCAGCCCTGGGGTGGCAGAGCTCTGAGGGCTGTGCAGGGACATCCCCAGGCTCCTGCCGTGTCCTGGCCTGGCCTGTCACACAGGGAGGCTGTGCCCATGGAATCACCCTGCTTTGGACACAGACAGTGCCTGCTGAGCTGTAGGGACCTCTCAGCACTCTGCAGTTCTTTCTGCTGCCAGGGACAAGGAGCTGTCACAGCAGGGTGACAGCCCAAGCCTGGAACACAGATTTTGAAGGAAATTCAAAAAGCTTTGGCTTTCACCAGGCAGGTTCCAGCCACCAGCAGAGCCGAGCACTGCTCTGGAGAGGCTGTGCGGAGCCCGGGAGGCATGAGGAGGAGAAGGCAGAGGGGGCAGAACAAAGGGAGCCAGCTGAGCAGCATGGCTGCAGCTCCCCAGGCCAGCGCTGCAGACAAGCCCACGGGGAACCTAGGGCAGGATTAAAGGGCTTTTGTTTGCTCCCATGAACACAAAAACCTGATTTACTGTTCCCCAGTGCCAAGAGTAATCCTGGACTGGACACTGTGAGAGTCACAGCCCAGTTTCACTCCTGTGTTATAGTGTTGCCTAAGAGATTCTCTTACCACTGATTGCAGCGAGTTACTCCAGGTTTACACACTGCTCAGGTGTACCTGCTTGTTATTCACCCCCATGGTAAGGGGTATTTAATGACAAAAATCCTTTAAATTCATGTTGTTGTAGCTGTGCAAGATGGGGAATTGAAACTACTTAGGCTTACATATGCACTGCCCAGGCCTCCTTCTCTGCCTGCAGACTCAAGAGCTTGGGTTCTGTCTTTCCTAACTAGTGCTACCCAGAAATCCTGTCATTCCTGTGACTGCAGGGATAGAAAACTGCTCGTTCTCTGGGAGCACAGTGCCTGAGTTCAGACATTGTGCTTTGGCAGTGGCCTCATGGCTTCCGTGTGGCTCTGCAGCTCCTGGAGCAGCCCCTTGTGTCTCCACCACTGCCCCGGGAACTCAACTCACACACTCAAGAGTTAGGGAAAAGAGGGAAGAATGGCAGAGGCCAATCAGTCACTCCTTGCACTGTTTTACTCCTGCTCTCCCTGCTGTGTTCCCATCTCCAGCACACCTGGACCAGGTTCAGAAGTGATGTTCACATTGCAGAGCAGGAAATGTGAGGAAATTTCAGTCTGGAGACACTGCCCTGCAATCCCCACCACCATCTCCAAGCCCCTCACAGCCCAGGAGGGAGCATAGCCAGCAGGATTAGGGGACTGATCCACTTCAAACACTTATCTAGAACTCTACCTCCAAAAAATTATTTTAAAATACTGCATGTACTTTATGTATGACACACCCATTCTATGCTTAAACAAGCATTTAGCTTAGTATCAGTACTGACCGTTATTAAATCCTTTCTGCTTTCGGCCAGTTCAGACACAATATGAGGGAAAGGAAAATGTCCCCTGTACCACCCAGAGCCCCCCAGGGCCCCCCAGCCCAGCCTACCTGCCCGTCGGAGTCGTAGCCCCAGCCCCGAGCGCCGGCCCGGCCGTCGGCCTCGCGCCGGACCCCGCTCAGGACGAAGTACCAGGCCCGGCTGCTGCGCGGGCGCCGCGCCATGCTGCTCCCTGCCAGGTAGGCTGCGGAAAGGGACACAGGTTACACTGCTGCCGTGTCCCACGGCCACCCCCCGGGTCACCAAACCCCCCAGGGCCAGCACAAGATCAGCCGACACAAAGGAAGTTCCATCCGCATCCAGAGCCTCTGCAAACGTCAACTTCTTTCTCCACCCAGGGTCAACTTCTCCCTGAGCCAGGAGTTCAACTGGCCCCTAGAAATGCTCCCAATATCCAGTGGTGGCGGCAGCAGCTGCCCCTCTGCAGGGACTGGATCCAGCAGCCACCTCTCACCTGGCCTGGGGAGCTTCAGGGCTGTCGCAATCACAGAATCATTTGGGTTGGAAGGACCTTCAAGCCCATCTCGTTCCCTGCCATGGGCAGGGACACCTCCCACTACCCCAGGCTGCTCCAAGGCGCACCTTCCCCAGTGCCCAGTGGCCCTCCAGCAGCTGTCCTGGCTCCAGCCACCCACACTGCCCCGGCCCCACTGCAGTCTGTCTGTCTGCAGGGAAGGCTGTCCACGTGCAACTGCCCTCTGAGGGAAGACTTTGGTCTCATTCCTTGCAGAGGAACAGAAACCACTTTCCTGCTCACTGGAGGGAACCAGGCTCGTGACAGACCTGTCCCAACTTGCCTCAAGGACAACAGGCAGAAGGGAAGCAGCTGCCTGTCTCCCAGCCCAGCAGGGATGTAGTCCACAGACAGATTTCCCGAGGCTCCGTCCCTGTGCACAGCCTGCCAGGCCACGCCAGCTCCCAGCTCCCACAGAGGACCACTGCACTGGATGTGACAGCGAAACCTCAGCTTCCAATCTCATCTCCCTGAAGCTGATCTTTGCAGGATTCAACTCCCCACCAAGAGGCACCAGCAGGGCTGTAACCCTTGAACCTTCTCCCTCAGCACAGCACCGAGCAAGGGCTTGCCATAAAGCACCTAGCTCTGTTGCTCCTGTGCCTCAGTCCCCAGTGGGACAGCAGCTCCTGGAAATGCAGGACAGGCCAATTCACAGCCGGCTGTGCAGCTGCCCATGGATGCTTTGAAGGGCTCTGCTGAAATCACAACGCTTGCACAGCCATGCTGGGAAAGGACCTAAAAACACAGCAGAAACCCCTTCTCCAGCTTTGCTGAGCACCCACAGCAGCCCAACAGAGCAGCTCCGCTCCCCCAGGCCTTCGCTGAGGCTGGGGCTTGGAGTCAGCTCAGCACAGAGATCCCACTACATGATCCAGCACCGAGGGCAGTGTCAGTCATGGAATCGTTATGGCTGGAAAAGACCTCTTGGATCAACAAGTCCAACTCCCCCAGCATGGCCAAGGCCATCACTAACCCATTCCACCACTGCCCCGGGCAGCTGTGCCAGTGCCTGACCACCCTTTCTGTGAAGAAATTTTCCCAATATCCAACCTAAACCTCCCCTGGCTCAGCCTGAGGCTGTTCCCTCTCCTCCTGTCCCTGTTCCCTGGGAGCAGAGCCCGACCCCCCCGGCTGCCCCCTCCTGTCAGGGAGTTGTGCAGAGCCAGAAGGGGCCCCCTGAGCCTCCTTTTCTCCAGGCTGAGCCCTTTTCCCAGCTCCCTCAGCTGCTCCCCCAGCCCTGGTTCCTTCCCTGGACACACTCCAGGCCCCCAAGGTCTTTCTTGCCCAGAACTACCCCAGGACTGGAAGTGCCTCAGCAGTGCCAGCACGGGGGACGGCCGCTGTCCCGCTCCTGTTGTCACAGCAGCGCTGCTACGAAAAGCCCCTCACCCCTGAGGGGCCCTGGGCCCGCTGAGGCCTTTCCACGGGCCCGAGGCGATGCTGCAGCGTGACCCGCACAGCCCCAGAGCTTCCCCAGGCACCGAGCGGCGCGGGGGGGCCACGGCGGGGACACGGCACGGCCCGGTCCCGCTCCACGGCCGCGGAGGCAGCGGCTCCACCGAGGGCGGGCACCGGAGCCCCGGCTGTCCCGGCAGCTGAGGCGCGGCCGGACAGGACCAGGCCAGGCCAGGGCGCTTGGGTCGCACAACCGCGGCCCGCCCTGAGCCAAACCCCAACCCCGCTCCCACCTCCGGCCCGTGCCCCGTGCCCCGTGCCCCGAGCCCCGGCCCACCTGCGCTGCCCGGCCCGGCCCGCGGCGCTCTGACCTACTTTCCCCTCCCGGACATCAACAATCCGCTCCCGGCACCGCCCCCAGCGCCCATTGGCTGCGCCCGCGCCGCGCCTCCTTCCCGTTGGCTGAGCGCCCTGTCATTCACCTGCGGAGGGGACGAAGGGGGCGGGGTCTGGGAGACCCCACGGTATTGGCTGTCTCGTGTGCCAATCGCCAGGGAGCGGCGCCATTGGGCGGCCACTCGCGGGGGGGTAAAGAGTTACGCCCATTGGCTGATGCAAAGGGAAAACGAGGAGTGGATTGGCTGCTATGCCCTGGGGGCGGGTCCTCCGGTAAAAGCACAGCTCTCGATTGGGTACGGTGCCTGTCAGTCTGAGGGGCGGGGCTTTGGGCCGGCGGAAGGCGGAAGCGGGCGATGCGGGGAGGCAACATGGAGGGGACGGCCGGGGGTGAGCGGCGGAGCGGCCGCGGCCGGGGGGAGCGGGGATCCAGGGCCTGGGGGAACGAGGATCCAGGGCCGGGGGGAACGGGAATTCAGGGCCGGGGGGAACGACGATCCAGGGCCGGGGGGAACGGGGATCCAGGGCCTGGGGGAACGGGCATCCAGACTCTGAGGGGACCCTGTCCGCTTCTCGGGGGACATTCCACCGGAGTGACCGGGCCTGGCGGGGGCTCAGGACCCGCTTCCGCGGAATTCCGAGGTGCTCGGGCCGAGCTGGTGCCGCGGTGCTGGCCTCGACCCCCGGTGAGGGGAGCTCCGGGCCGGGCCGGGGTCCCACAGGCGGCGGACCCCGGTTATCGGGAGGTGACGCTGAGCCTCACCAGAGGCCAGGGCCCGGCTGCCGCGGGAGACAGCGCCGAGTACCCGGGCCCGGAGCGGGGCTCTGCTGTCACCGGGCGGGATCCCGTGAACACCTCACTGCGGGGCCCCGTCCCGCCCCTCCCCGGCCCCCTTCTCCCCCGCTCCCCGTTGTGGGCCCGTGGCCTTTACCGTCGGCGGAGTTGCGGATCAGCTCTGCCATGGTGCGTGCGGGCTCCATGCCGCCGGTTCCGCTGTGCTGCCGGGCCAGCCCGGGCGCGTTGAGTCAGTGCCCGGTCGTGACGGGGAGCCCGGAACGCGGCCCCGGGTGGGCGGGTGGCGTTTGCCGGCTGTGGCTGGAGCGCCCCGGCCGCCCCCTGCCCCCTGTGCTGCCCCGGGCCGGGGACACCGGTCCCGAGCGCTCCCTGCTCTGGGGAGCTGAGCCAGAGCAGAGAGCCGGGAGCGCTGACAGCACCGCAGGGAATGGCAGGAAGGCTGGAGAGGAGCGTGGGACTGGCAGGAAGCGACTGGTGTGGCATGGAGGAAGGAAACGCCAAGGGCCTGAGCTCACCGTCAGCCCCCGGCCATGCCCGGGCTGAGCCTCTCGAGCCCAGTGCGTGTTTATTGCTCTGCTGCCCAATTGCCGCTGAGGTCATCGAGACAGGCCTTTGCTCCGCTGCTTAAACACACTGATTATCGCCATTGTTCTTATTGTCCCTCTTCTGATGACAAAAGGCCAGTGGCACATCCACCTCTTCTTTCTCACTGCCCTACACTGAGCTCAGACCTCACTGGGGCTGCAGCTCCTCTCGAGGGGCAGCTCTGACCTCTGCTCCCTGAGACAGGGACAGGACCCAGGGAATGGCTGGAGCTGTGCCAGGGCAGGCTCAGGCTGGAGATCAGGAAAGGTTCTTCCCCCAGAGGGTGCTGGGCACTGCCCAGGCTCCCCAGGGAATGGTCCCGGCCCCGAGGCTGCCAGAGCTCCAGGAGCGTTTGGACAGCGCTCCAGGGAGGCACAGGGTGGGAGTGTTGGGGGTCTGTGCAGGGACAGGGGCTGGGCTGGATGATCCCTGTGGGTCCCTTCCCACTCAGGATATTCCATGGTTCTCTGATCCACTTGCAGAGAGAACCAACCTGGCCGGGGTGCGGCACATCCTGCTGGTGCTGTCCGGGAAGGGCGGCGTGGGGAAAAGCACCATCTCCACCGAGCTGGCCCTGGCGCTGCGCAGCGCCGGCAAGAGGGTGAGTGAGGGTTTGGGGTGCTGAGCTCTGCCTTTCCCCTTCCAGCCTCCAGCTGGGCTGGATTTTGCCCACCCTTTCCATGCGGGTGTCCGGGGTGGGCAGCGTGTGGATTCTGTATGAAAATACAATTTGTGATGGTGTGATCCAATTCAGGTAACTGCATCGGGTACTGCAGTTCACTTCTCATTTATCTGTTTTATTAAATCACCCGATATTTATTGTAGAAATTGGCACTGAGACATGACTTTAGTGCTTTGTGGTGTCACCCTCGAACCCTCTGTGGGGTGAAGTGGGTGAGCTCAAGGACTCTGAAAATGGGGACAAAAAGGAAATGTGTGGGCAGGAGACAGACTGAATTCCCTGAGGATCTTTTAAAAGGCTCTGTGCAGCCAGTGCCACTTGGGTTCTGGCATAAGCCACTTGGAAACACCCAGGAGATGCTCTTTGGGGAGAAGGAGGTTGAGGGGGATGTGAAATTTAAAGTATTTATGTTTCAAGTGTGGCTGCAGAGGCTGTTGTGGAAGTGCTGTGAGCAGCCCCCATTGGGGTGGTTGGGGTTGCTGGGGCTGTCTGAAGGGCTGTGCCCGTGCCCAGGTGGGGATCCTGGACGTGGACCTGTGTGGCCCCAGCATCCCGCGCATGCTGAGGGTGCAGGACAGCGCCGTGCACCAGTGTGACAGCGGCTGGGTGCCCGTCCTCGTGGGCCAGGACAAGGCCCTCGCCCTCATGTCCATCGGCTTCCTGCTGGAGCGGCCGGACGAGGCCGTGGTGTGGAGAGGACCCAAGAAAAACGGTAACACCGGGGTGTGCTGCTGGTGAAACCTTCTGTGAGCCCTCCTGGAGAGGTTATTCCTGAGGGGAACGAAGCTCCTGCTCCATGAGGGTGGGTTTAAATCGCTCAGAAGGGGGAGTACAGCACATGTGGTGCTGACAGACAGCCTTGTCCCCTCTCCCTGGGTCCCCGTCACCCAGGGCGCTTCCCAGCCTTGTCCCACAGCTCCCAAGCCACCTGCTGAAACCTGGTGTGGTTTGGGGTTTTTTTATCTGCCCCTTTTATTTCCATAGCTTTGATCAAACAATTTGTCACCGACGTGGCCTGGGGGGACCTGGATTTCCTGATCGTGGACACGCCGCCGGGCACGTCCGACGAGCACATCTCCACCGTGGAGGCCTTGAGGCCCTTCCAGCTGCTTGGAGCAGTCCTGGTCACCACACCTCAGGTAGGACACAAGGCTGGCATTCCTGGCAGGTTTGGAGGGGGGAACAATGCACCGCAGGCTTGCACAGGGCTGTCTGTGGCTGCTTGTTCTACACATCTGCTCTGGAGCCACAGTCAGTGTGGGCAGAGGGATCCCCAGCCGCTGTTGTCCCCTCAGGCTGTGTCCGTGGGGGACGTGAGGCGGGAGCTGACGTTCTGCAGGAAGGCGGGGCTGCGAGTCCTCGGCATCGTGGAGAACATGAGTGGCTTCGTGTGCCCCCACTGCTCTGTGAGCTCTCCTGACCTCCAACCCTGGCGCTGGGGTGGGCTCCTCCTTGTGCTAGTGGGGTGGAGAACTGGGAGGTGCCACGAGGGTGATGCTGTGAGCCAGGGAGAGGAGACGCTGCCAGCTTTGGGCTCTGCTTGCCCAAGGAGCATGGGGAGAGGGCGGGGGCACAGGGAATGCCTGGGGCTGCAGGGCGGAGGGGAGCTGGCTCTGCTCAGCACCTGCCCTGTCACACAGGGCTCTGGGCTTCCTGACTCACTGCTCTTCCTCCTTCAGGAATGCACAAACATCTTCTCCAAAGGGGGAGGTGAGGAGCTGGCCAAGCACGCCGGGGTGCCCTTCCTGGGTGAGTGAGCAGAGCTCTGCTCAGGGCTGATCTCATGGTACTCACGGAGGGCTGAGCACACAGAATGAGCATCACAGGGCCAGGTGGGCTGGGCTGTGAGCCCCAGGCACCGGGGCAGAGCTGAGCTTTGTGCTTTCCTTCTCTGCCATCCAAACTCCTCAGAGTGGGCCCCTGGCCCTGCTGGGTCAGAGATGGTGGTGCCAGCAGCCTGCCCTGACTGCTGACAGCATGGTGACAGTGTCAACAAGCCTGGAGCTCCATGAGAACCATGTTGGAATGTCTGTAGCCTTCCTGAGAAATGGGGGCTGAGGGCTGAACCCTGTCCCTGGGCAGGGCTGGGACTGGGGGGAGAGGCCCCCTCATGGAGCACCAGGGTGGGGCAGGGTCTGGGACCCAGAGAAAGCAGTTGCAAGTGAGAATTTACTCCTGGAGAGCTAAGGGAGGGCAGCGGCTGCTCTTCCCTACCACTCTCCCTGGAGTTGACTCTGGCAGTGTTTGTTACCCCTGGCTGCAGACCTTGGCCATACAGGGAGCGACCTCTCACTCTCCTCTCCCCACAGGCTGCGTCCCCCTGGACCCTCAGCTCAGCCAGAGCTTGGAAGAAGGCAGAGACTTCATCCAGGAGTTTCCCAAGAGCTCTGCCTTTCCTGCCTTGACTCACATTGCCCAGCAGATCTTGGATACATCGCAGAGGAGCTCCTGAGGAGGGTGTGGAGCTGGTCTAGTGCCAGACTGGCAGCCCCAGCAGCGGAGAGGGGATGCAGGAGCTGTTTAACTCTAGAACTGTCTCACTGGGGTGTGAGGGAGGAGAAGCACAGATTCCTGCTGCTGCTGGCAGTCCCAGAGGGAAGCAGCTCCATCCCCTCAGACCCAAAGAGACTCTGGAGCTGCAGTGCCAGATGCTGTTCTTCCCTCAGTGATCCCACACGGCTCCAGTCACCTGGATCGTGGCTTCGTGTGCTGCTGCCTTCTCTTGCCTGATGGATCACACAGGGCTTGCTTCAGTGGCTGAGCCGTGCTGGGCGCTCCCATGTGCACCCAGGCCAGGCCCCTGTGCTCCGAGTTCTCGGCTCACTGGTTCCTGATGGGCCAGGGAGGGCTGGGCTGGGCATGAGGAAACGCCCTCAGGAGCTGTCTGGGAGCTGCATCCCATCGTGCTGGAGAGGAGGCCTTGGGTCTGCCAGGGTTGTGTGACTCAGGAATATTTTTCAAGTTTCCAGGCAGTAAACACTTTTCTTAAAATGCAAATCTGTGACTTCTGCTTTTCCATGGCTTCAGGCCTCGCTGTAACTCTGAATCTTGGCCCTTCATGTGCATCAAGGTACTTCCTGCATTTCCCTGGTTTCCTGGCTGGAATTCAGCTGAATCCCTCCAATAACAGCATCAGGATCCAGCCTGTCCCGTGTCTTGCTGTGAGCTGGCCCTGGCAGCCCGATGCTTTGCCACAGCTGTTCTCCAGCCCCAGCCTGGGGCTCCTCTGTGTCCCCAGGTGGTCCCTGCTTCAATCCCCTCCCAGTGTCCTGTTCCCTGCTCCTCTTCCCGGGGCGTGCTGCTCCCCTGGGCCTGCCCTGCTCCTGCAGGCTGGAGTTAAGCTGGGGAAGCAAATGAAGGTGGTGGCTTTGCATCTTCCTCCCTGCTG
The DNA here is from genome assembly GCA_013397795.1 of Orthonyx spaldingii. NCBI lineage: Eukaryota > Metazoa > Chordata > Aves > Passeriformes > Orthonychidae > Orthonyx > Orthonyx spaldingii. The sequence goes on along the minus strand of VZTJ01002935.1, from coordinate 73,966 downwards.
GGCTCTGAGCCCCTCCTGCCTGCCTCCCTCTCTGCCTTTGGGACTCACCCTGGCAGTGAGGTTTTGGGAAGACAGGGAAATCTTGGATTTCCACTAAGGAGCCTGGATTACAGCAGGCAGGCACTGCTGGGAGGAGAGAGGAGCAGCCTCCGCCCCTGCTGCCGCTGCACAAGGACCCGCACCTGAGCAGGTTTCCCCTCATGCAATTTTCCAGGAAAATTTTGTCTGACCTTTGGACACTTACCTGGGATTTGGAGAGCTGGGCAGCTGGAATCTGTCAGGGCTTTTGGCTGCTGTGGGATAGCTGGGCATTCCTGGCTCCTCTCTGGGAAGGTGCCACCCACCCAGAGCATGCAGGAAATGCTGGGAGCCCCCCAGGAGCCTGAATCCCTCACCCTGAGGGGCTCTGGGGAGAAATCCCGGCCGTGGGCAGCACAAGCTTTGGAAAAAACATAACTTACAAGGTGGGTTGCAATAGCTCCAAAGGTTTATTTGTCTGCTGCCATTTATCAGGTGAGCAACGTGTGGCTCTCTGTGCCCTGCCTACACCTGCTGCTGCTGCAAGGAATCATTACAGCAAGTCCTCTGCCCCCTTCCCTAAGCTCAGAGGGGCTTTTAGGATTTCTCCATGGCAGGAAAACGCTTTGTTTTGTCTCGTAAAAGTCCCGACCTGGGCAGGACTGCCCCTTGCCGCGGCTGCAGGGCAGGGGGTGCAGCATGCCCCCATCCAGAGATGCTCCTTCGGGGAGCTGGGAGCAGCCATGCTCTGCCCTGGGGGCTGCTATTTAAATATTAAAGGACTGAAATACTCAGTTTGAAGCCCGAGGGCCTGGTGCCCATCCAGCAGCTCCCGGGCAAGGCAGCTGCTGGAGGTGGTGGCAAATCTGTGCTCCTCTGGGGTGGCCACAGAGCCCCAGCTGCTGCTGGCCCGGGGAGGTGGCGAAGGAGGGAGGGTCCCTGGGAGGGCCGGCCCAGCTCAGCAGTGAGCAAAGCTCTCCTCGGCGGTGTCGCGGAGGTCCAGCCCCGCCAGCCCCGGGGGGTGCAGGCAGGTGAGGTTGTTGTAGGTGTAGATGGGGACGTGGGTGTCGTCCCCCTCGGCCACCGACTGCACGAAGCGCGGCACCACCGCCGGGTGCTGCAGGGAGAAGTCCCGCAGCCCCTTCAGGGAGCAGTTGCAGTGCCAGTTGTTGCCCCCCAGCCACAGCTGCTCCAGGGCGAAGGGCGGGCACAGGAACGCCACCGAGAAGGTCTCCAGAGAGTTATTCCTCAGGCTGAGGTACCGCAGGTTGGCCAGGGGGGAGATGACGCTGTTGTCCAGTGTCTCCAGCTGGTTGTGGGAGAGGTCGAGCCAGAAGAGTCTCTGGAGCGGGCTGAAGGTGTCCTGGGAGATGTCCAGGAGCTGGTTGGAGGAGAGGAAGAGGTACTCCAGGTTGCTCAGCCCCACGAAGAGCTGGGGTGAGAGGTGGCTCAGCCTGTTGTGCTTCAGGTCAAGCTCCAGGAGCTCGTGCAGTTCGCTGAAGCTCTGGTCCTCGATGAGGGCGATGCTGTTGTGCTGCAGGAAGAGGCGCCGCAGGCTGGAGAGCCCGGAGAAGGTGTTGGCACGGACCCTGCCCACGCAGCTGTGCTCCAGGTGCAGGCTGTGCAGCTTGGTGACCCCCTTGAAGACAAAGTCCGGCAGGACCCTGATGCAGTTGGCAGACAAGTGCATCACTGCCACGTTGTGCAGCCCCAGGAAGGCCCCGGGCCTGATGTCCTGCAGCTGGTTGTTGTTGAGGCTGAGCACCTCCAGCTGGCCCAGCCCCTCGAAGGTCCTTTCTGCCAGGCTCCGGATCCGGTTGTGCCCTAGCTGCAGCTCCTCCAGGAACTGGAGGTCCTTGAAAGTCCTGGGCCTGAGGCCGGTGATGGAGTTGGTGGAGAGGCGCAGGACGTGCAGGCTCAGCAGGCCCAGGAAGGTGTCCTCGTAGAGCGAGACCAGGCGGTTGTGGGACAGGTCCAGCCAGCGCAGGGACTTCATGCCCAGGAAGGCGCGGGGGGCGATGGCGTTGATCTGGTTGTGGTTCAGGTACAGCTTCTGCAGCTTCTGCAGCTTGACGAAGATGTTGATCTTGATGCCCTTGAGCGCGTTCCCGCTCAGGTCCAGCTCCTTCAGCTCGGTGAGGCTGCAGAAGAGCTGGTGCTGGAGGTAGGGCAGCTTGTTCCCCGCCAGGATCAGCTCCCTCAGGTTGGGCAGGTCGTGGAACACCTTGTCGGGCAGCACCACCAGCGAGTTCCAGCCCAGGTTCAGGTACCAGAGGTTGGAGAGCCCGGCAAAGAGCCCTTCCTCCACCTTGCTGAAGTGGTTGTTGTTGAGGCTGAGGGACACGAGGTTCTGGGTGTGCAGGAAGGTGTGCGGGGCCAGGTGCCTGAGGCGGTTGCGCTCCAGGTGCAGGTGGTAGAGGCTGCGCAGCCCGTGGAAGGCGTGCTGCTCCACCGAGCCCAGCTGGCTGCTCTGCAGGTCCAGGAAGTCCAGCGCTGACAAATTCCTGAAGGCAGCGGCCGGCAGCTGCGTGAAGTTGTTGCCGTCCAGCCACAGGGCTTTGGCGTTGGGGGGCACGTCCTCGGGCAGGCGCGTCAGGTTGCGGCCGCTGCAGAAGACGTTCAGCTCCTCGCTGTAATCGTCCAGGCTGCAGGCGCAGGGGCCGGGGCAGCGCGGGCCGTCCCCGTCCCCCGGCTCCCTCGGGGGGTCCCCGCCGGGGGGCTGCGAGGCGGCGGCCAGCAGCAGGGCCAGGGGGAGCAGGAGGGGGATGCCTGCTGGGGGCGGAGGGAAGGGGACGCGGTCAGTGCGGGGCTGTGGCTGCTCTCGGGGACACCTCGGGACCCCCTTGGGGCCCCCCGGCCGGGTGCCGGCCCCGCTGGGGCTGGGGGGTGCAGGGGTCACTCCCAGCCCGTTGCACACACGGGCAGCTGCGAGAGTTTTCGGAGATCCCTTGGGAAACGGCCCGAGGTCACCCCCGGCTCCTGGCACAGCTCTGAGCCCTCGGGTGCAGGGACTCCCCCAGATTCATCTCTGTACTGCAGCAGCAGCTCCTCCCGTGCATGGGAAAGGCCCCCAGACCCGTCTCCCCCTCTCTCCCCAGATGCCCCACTTTGACTTCCTCAGCTCTGAGGGGTCTCGGTGCCTCCGTCCCTGCCCATCCCTGCACTCCCCATCTAGGTTTGGGCTCTGCCCTGCGGTGTCTGCAACCCCCCAGGCGGCTCGGGGCCCCCCAAAATGTCCTATGGGCAGTGGAGGAGGAGCAGAGCAAAGGGTGACCGAAGCCCGGGCAGAGCCTGAGCGTGTCCCCCCAGCCCCCGGCTGTCCCCCAGCCCGGCCGAGGGCAGTTCCAGCCTCACCTTTGCCTGCGCTCATGGCGGCGGGCAGGGCAGGGCTCCTGCTCCCGCTCCCGCTCCGCTCTCCGGCCCCGCCGACTGCGCAGGGATGGATGGAGCAACCACCTTGACGCCTGTCCAGCCGCCCGCCCGGCCGGGCTTAACCCCAGTGCTGCTGGCCCGGCCGTGCCCGAGCCCCGGACAGCCCGGCCGGGGCAGCGCCACCGCTGCGGGCTCCTCGCTGCTCCCCGGCTCTGGGACTGCCTTCGGGGCACCTCGGGACAAGGGCACGGAATGAGATGTCCCGGAACCTGCTGGGGGTCCTGCAGAGGGTGGCCCTGCCAGAGATGGGGATTGTGCGGGCTTTGAGCATGGAGGGAGGAATGGGGCAACCTCACAGCGTGTGCCACCGCCGTGCCCTGAGCTCCTGGAGGGTCCTGAGGAGCAGCTCTGCCCCGTCCCTGCCTGGCTCTGCCTGGGATAAGCCCCGGCAGTGGGTGCTCACTTCCCATCAGGACACACAAACCACACACTGGGGCTTGGAGCGTCCAGAGGACACAGGGACTAAAGGCTTGGGGATCATCCTCAGTGCCAGAGGGGCTGAAACGCCTGAGGATTTATGGTGATACAAGTGGGAAATGAGTTGGGAAATGGGAAAAAACTCTTCCCTGTGTGGCACTAAAACCCTCGGGGGCAGAACCCTCAGCCCCTCCTGTGGGCCTTTTCCCATTTTCCCTCCTGTCTGCCCTTGTGGATGGGGATGGTGCTGGGAGCTCCACACCCTGCAGTGCCCAGAGCTTCTGTGCCAGAGAGGAAACAGAGAGCAAAGCCAGGGTCCCCCTGGTGAGGGGTTTCTGTGAGGGTCCCCCGCTCCCCTGCCAGCCCCCCAGCCATGGGATGAGGGTGGATGATGCTCCAGGGCTGGCAGATCACCCTCTGCCCCTGGCAGCTCACCAAAACCACCCTGGGGAGGCCGCTGACCTCATCCTGTGTCCCAGGTCATTTCCCCACCAGGCTCCAACACAGGTTCTGTGGAATCTTTTAGCAGTTTCCAGGAAAGAAACAGAAAGAAAAAGCCCCAGCAAGAGAAGCCCTGTGGACAGCAACTGCCAGATGGAGAATCCATGGCTAAAGCTCCCCATGTCCTGGGAGCCCGTTCCTGCCTGGAGAGGCACCAGGCTGGCACCGTTCACATCCACACCTCCAGGAACCCTCCTGGGCTTGCTCTTGCCAGCCCTGGCTCCCCCAGGCTGCTTTGGGAGGTGCAGGTGGAGCAGGGATTCCCTCCCCCACCATTCCCACACCGGGAGCCTGGCATTTCCCAGCTCCTCAGGCCACACCTCGGCTCCTCACCCGGCATCTCCATGCCCGTGGGAAGAGGTGCTGGAGAGAGACACCCAGGCTCCAGCCTCACCTCCCAGCTTTCCCACAGGCTCTGTTTTCTCTTCCCTTTTGGCCCCGAGTGGAATCATCCTCCCCCTCTATTTTAATCCTGTCTTCTGGGAATTTATAGATCAGGAGGGAGAAATGAGGGATAGGGATACATGCACCCACTAATAGGCACTGAGCACATATTGACACAAGGTGTAATCAATCTGGAAGCTAAAAAGAGCTGAACCAGCACAGGTCAGCCAGCCAAAACCCACAAAACCTCGTTGGGAAGTTTAAACAAGCCCTGCCTCCAGCAGCCCTCCCCGGGGAAATATCAAATGAGATGCAATGGGAAAATAAGGAGGGTAAATAAGGAAATCCCTTCCCAGTGTGGTTGTGGTGCAGGGAGGAGCTGGACCCATCCCCACCTTTAGAGGTCCTTGAGGCCTCCCCTCTGGAGCTGCCTCCACCTTTAAACCTCCCTGGGGGCCTCTCCTCGGGATGTGCCCCCTCTGCTGTGTTGGGAGATGCTGGGACCCTGCAGGTGTTGGTCCCTCATCCCCGGGCCCCCCGTGTGCCCAGGGACCCAGAGCACCACGGGCAGCTCAGGTTGGGACCCCGGGGGTGTCCCCTCCCCAGTGTGTCCCTGGCCACTGCGGACCCCCCGTGTGATCCCCCACACCTCAGCTCCCGCAGATGAACTCCCGGCCGGGACCAAAGTCTGGGCCTCTCCCCTGGTTGCCATGGAGAAAGCTGTAATGGTATTAGGAAAAGCAGCAAAATCATTAAAAAGTCGTTTTTTAACCTATTTAAACTCTAAGGAATCATTTACCTTCCCCAGCAGCCCTCCTGTGCCTGCAGCTCCCTCCCCAGGGAGCTCCCCAGGGCCTTTGGCTGGGATGTGCCACCAGCTGTCCCTGCTGTCCCTGCTCTGTCCCTGGGCTGCCTAAACTGGGCAGGGGATGGTGCTGGGCCACATCTGCTATGGGACACCAGGACATCCCCTCCTGGCCAGGGGGAGTGACCAGGGACACTCCAGACTCCAGCAGGGCCAGCACCCCCCTGTGAGCCCTGCGGGGAGCAGGGAGGTGACACGTGTGCCGTTGTCACCACTGAGTTAGGGAGTATTTTTAGCAAATCTTGCCAAATATTGTCCCTGTCTGGAGGAGAGCATCTCGTGTTGCCAGGGCAACCAGCGCTCCTGCTCCTCGTTCAGGACCAAAAACGTGCCCGATGAAGGTGGGAGGGGACACCAGCAGCACAGAGCTTGTGCCACTCTGCTGGGGACACCAGCAGGGACCCAGCCCCAGGGTGGGGCTTTGCCTGGTGCTCACTGACCACCCACGGCTCTGCTCACCCTGGTCCCTGCTGCTGGGCCCAGGGAGTGGTGGCAGCTGCTGGCAAAGGTCCCCATGGGCATCTCTGAGTGTCACTTGCTGCCCTGCCACGGCTGCAGAGGCTCCTGTGGGCAGCTGGGAAAGGTGTCTGATGCTCTGACAGCTCTCCAGGTGCCAATTACTGCCCTGGTGGCCCATGTGGCCACACAGAACCATGTCACCAGCACCGGCCTGGCCAGACTGGGAGAGGCAAGCATGTCCCCAAGACATGACTCAGGGGGGCCAGGGCCATTGCTGGAGGCACAGACAGGAAAATTCCCAAACACTGAGGTGTGGGGAAAAGAGGGGGCCCTGGGAAGGGGGACTGGGAGGTGATGGAGACAGGGAGTGGCAGGAGAGCAGAGGCTGTCAGTGACACTGGACTGGGGAGTGAGCAGAGGTAAGGGGATCCCGGGACAGGCCAGGCCTGGATGGGTCGGAGCAGATCCAGAGGGGACCATGGAGATGCTCAGAGGGCTGGAAGAACTCCTGTTCTTTGTGGGGGAGCTGGGAGAGATTCTGCAGCTCCTTCCTCCTCTCCCTCCTCCAGGCTGGGAGAGCTGGGGCTGTCCAGCCTGGACGAGAACTTGTGGCAGCCCGAGGGCTTGGAAGAGCAGGAGAGAAGCTTTTCCTCCAGCCGGGAGAAAGGGTGGTGGTTTCACATTGGAACAGGGTGGATTTAGATTGGATAGAAAGAGAAAATGTCTGGGGGGATCCGCGGGAGGCTGGAGCTGGGTGACCCCAGAGGAGTCCCCCTCCCCGGGCAGCGAGGCTCGGGCTTCTCGGGCATCCCGGGAGGCACCCGGGAGGAATCTGCCGGATCCGGGAGCGGACGCGAACTCCCTTTGCTGGCGCTGGAAGCCAGATGGAGCCCGACACTGCGCCAACGCCGCCGGCCCCGCCGAGAGCTCGGAGGGGGCGGGGGCTGCTCCCCCTGCTCCGCCCGGGGTCCCCTGCAGGGCACGGGGGACGTGTGACCCTGCGAGGGCTGGCAGGGCCGGAGGAGAGGCGACAGCGACCAGCGGGCTCGGCCCGGCGGCTGCGCGCTCCAAAGCTGCCCCTGGGGATTTATTTGGGAGCGGTTTCATCTCCTAAAGCCGCGTTTAAGGTGTCCCTGGCAGAAAGAAACACCCTCAGTGCAGAGCTGGGATTGGGATCTGGTGGGGTTGTGAGGTTTAGCCCGGAGTGGGGATGGAGATTCCGAGCTGCAGCAACACCCCAAAACTTCATTTCTCAGCCCGAATCTGATTTTTGTGGTGTTGCCCAGGGCAAAATTGGCTTCGTATTCCCAGCCCATGGGGAAAGTGGTCACTGCCACTCCCGGTGCCGCACAGGTGCCTTTGCGTAAATAAAGCCGTATTTGCATATGTTAATTGGCCGCGGCCGGGTGGAACGGGGTCCCTGAGCTCAGAGAGAGCCGGGTGATGGGTGGGGCTGTTTCCCCGCCCAAATCGGGGGTCGGGGTCCGGGACAGCTCCCCGGAGGTGCGGGACGGAGGTGGCGATCCTTGGGGTGTCCATGTGGGGCTGCGGCTCAGCCCCCCCGTGTGCCCGAGCCCCCTCCGAGGCTCCCGAGCCCCGGCGCCGTGGGCAGGGTGTGAATTCGGCTCCGCGCTGGGTGTGAAGAGACTGTGAATTCTCATCAACACTTTCATTACCTTAATAAAATTACTTCAGGTCTGTTAAGCTCCTTTGCAGAAAAACAAGCCGTGGTTGCATGGTTTGCTCACTCCTCCTTCCCCCGAGCCCCCCAAAACGCTCAGCCCCTGGGTCTGGCCCCTGTGGACCTTCCCTGAGGGGCTCTGGGGTCTCCTCGAGCAGCCTGGAACAGGTGAGGAGCTCTGCTTGTCATGGAGCTTCTGTCAGGATGGCCCCTCTCCCTCTCACCCCCTGAGCTCTGACAGATCCTAAGGAGTTATTCAGAGCTCTGGGCTTTTTTGAACATTATATTGTCAAAGCTTTTCTTCTGTGGGAGACAGATTCTTACCTAAACTCACCCACTCTACAGAAATAGCAGCAATAATAAGCCTGAAATGAGGAGATTAAGAGCTGGAATTCATTTTAGAATCATGGAAGAGTTTGAGTTGGAAAGGACCTTTAAAGGTCTCCGTGTCCATCTGATTTTACCCCTGTTCGAGGTTTCCGGGGTTCTCCGCTGTGCCCTGCACTCCCTGCTGCCCTCACTCCCACCTTGGCGATTCTGCAGGTCCATTAGGCTGTGGGATGTCCCATTCCATCCTGGCTGGTCCCAGTTTGGAGCCAGCAGCAGCACACAGACCAGCACAACCCGGATTTAGGACTGGCTGGGCTAATCCAGGCTTGTTTCAGTGCATGTTTTGCTTTAAAACACATCTTTCCACCCAGCACCTCTGATGTGAAGGGATAAATTGGGAAAGGATAAATTCCTGCCACTGGCTTTAGCTTGGGCAGAACTCGGAGATCCTGGGACCTTTTGGGCACCTCATTTGATGCCAAGAGGATTTTTCTTTTGCTTTTTCTTTTCTATACCTTTTACACAGTTCTATGCATCCACAGGTATTAGCATGCATACTTGTACTTCTTTAAGTCTGACAGCTTAGCATAATTCCAAGGTCCTGCAGAGCTAAGAGACCAAACATTCTACTATCTTGAGGAGCCAAGGTTCTCTTAGTAGAATATGTTCTGTAAACTAGAGGTTAACTCATCCAAGCCCGCTCCTTAGGCTTCTTCTGGAGGAAGCCGAGATAAATGACCCTCAACCCTCTAACCCTCACCGTGCCTGGTTTTCCATTCCTAAGACCAGGAAAAAAAGGCATCAATTGGCACAGGAGGTTCAGGGACTGCAGAGATCAAGAGAAAGTTGTCTGGAAGCAAACAGGATACTGCTGGATGGTCTTGGAGCAGGTGGTTGGCTTAGTGGGTTAATTAATGGGTTAATCAGAACTTGGAATCGTGGAGTGGGTTGGGTGGGAAGGGACCTTAAAATCCATCCAGTCCCACCCCTGCCATGGGCAGGAACACCTCCCACTGTCCCAGGCTGCTCCAAGCCCCAATGTCCAGCCTGGCCTTGGACACTGCCAGGGATCCAGGGGCAGCCACAGCTGCTCTGGGCACCCTGTGCCAGGGCCTCCCCACCCTCACAGGGAACAATTCCTTCCCAATATCCCATCTAACCCTGCTCTCTCTTCACTCTAAATTATTCCTCTATTATTTTAAAATCTTCCCCCTTGTTCTCTCACTGTCAGCCCATGCAAAAAGTCACTCTCCCTCTTTCTCATCAGCCCCCTGAAGTGCTGGAATATCCCTGCACTGGGGATGGAGCCATCCCTGCAGCTGGGTTTGGGAATGGTCCATAACAAAGGCTGGTACCCCCTCCCTGGCAGTATTGCTGCCCTGGGGGTGTTCCTGAGCTGCTGTTCCAGTACCTGCTGTAGGCTGAGCTGGGAATACAGAAACCCCCTGGGAAGTGCCACTGCTTTCCCTCTAGCAGCTCCCAGCGTGGCTGCAAGGTTTGGATCCACCTTAACATCGAGGTGGAGGCTGCACCCTCTGGTAACCAGAGTTGGTAGCAACAGTGCTGGACCTCCTGGGAGAAACTCCTTAGAGATCCCTGGATCCTTCCTTGGCTCCTCAGCCGCTGCCTGCCCAGCCCTGTGCAGAGATCCCGGCGCTGAGCACATGGATCTTGGAATTGTTGCAGAGGATGAGAACGTGAGTACTCTGCCAGAGCAGACAGAAAACACAGGTGTGAAGGTCTGACCTTCCCAGGTCATGGAACCAGCGCCCTGCCAAGGAAATCCTCATTACAGGGGAGAAACAGCAGCTGGAAAATTCCTGTCTGGAATTTGTTCAGCTTCTGAAAAGCTGGGTGTGCTGAGCTCTTCCAGCAGCAGTGATGGGCACGTGGCAGGGGGAGAGGAGGGCTCAGCTGGAGCTGCTCTGTGCCTCCAGGTGCAGCTGGAGGACAGGAATGAGGGGATGCACCAGCTTGGAGACCCACAGGAGGAGATGGGGAAGCTGCCTGGCTCCAAAACAGATTTCCCAGCCAGGATGGTCCTCAGTGAAGAGGAAAAACTGAAGGTAAAACTTCAGGAGCTGGAGAGAACTGAGCTGTGAAGCCGTGTAAGGCCAGCAGAGCCACAGTGGGAAATCTGGGGGGAAATTCCTCCTTTTGGAGGAGGATGTGCTGTGCTCAAACATCACACTGGCCTCAGAATCCATCCATGGGCTTCACTGAACCCTTTCTCTCTCCCAGATCTCCAAGGACCTGGTGGATCTCCAGATCGAGACGAACAGGATGAAGGAGCGTTACGAGACGGAGAACTTCGATCTGAAAAACACGGTACCCACGTGTTGGAATATCCAACGTCAGCCCTGCCAGTGCCTCCATCCAGCTCTGCAGCTCCTCTCACACCCACCTGTGCTTTGCTTGGCATCTTCTCCTGGCTTTAGACAGAGCTGAATTCCCCCCCAGATCCCATGGAAATCCCATGGACTCCTCTCCCTGTGCTTGCTGGTGGCCTGTGCCACATCCAACCCCGCTGCCTCCCTCCCCTGTGCAGCTGCGGGCCCTGGAGAGCCGCGTGCAGGAGCTGGAGCTGGGCAGTGCCAGGCTCACGGGGGAGCGAGATTCGCTGCGGGAGCGCCTGCGGGCCCTGCAGAGCAGCTGGCAGGAGCTGGCAGAGGAGTTCATCATCCTGAAAAGCAACTACCTGGCCCTGGGCAGGGAGCTGGACCAGGAGGTGAGCGAGACCCCAGAGTTCTTCCCAGGGCTCATCCCAGAGATCCCAGCTCCATCTCACATTTCCTGCTGTGCAGGGACCTTGGTTGGCTTTAGATTGCGCATCCAGGTCACAGCTCAGGTCTGGGGAGGCTTCTCACACAACTGTACAAGGGCTCCTGTTGAACAGACTTCTTAAAGGCCTCCGAGTCCAAAAAACCATCCAGTCCCACCCCTGCCATGGCAGGGACACCTTCCACTGTCCCAGGCTGCTCCAAACCCCAATGTCCAGCCTGGCCTTGAACACTGCCAGGGATCCAGGGGCAGCCACAGCTTCTCTGGGCACCCTGTGCCAGGGCCTCCCCACCCTCCCAGTGAACAATTCCTTCCCAATATCCCATCTACCCCTGCCCTCTGGCAGTGGGAAGCCATTCCCTGTGTCCTGTCCCTCCACCCCTTGTCCCCAGTCCCTCTCCAGCTCTCCTGGAGCCCCTTTAGGCCCTGCAAGGGGCTCTGAGGTCTCCCTGGAGCCTTCTCTTCTCCAGGTGAGCACCCCCAGCTCTCCCAGCCTGGCTCCAGAGCAGAGGGGCTCCAGCCCTGGAGCAGCTCCGTGGCCTCCTCTGGACTCTCTCAGCAGCTCCACGTCCTTGTGCTGTTGGCCCCAGGGCTGGGGCAGCTCTGCAGGTGGGGTCTCACCTGGGGGGGCAGAGGGGCAGAATCCCCCCTCCCCTGCTGCCCACACCGGGGCTCAGCCCAGCACAGGGGGGTTTCAGGGACCCAGCTCACACGACCAGAACATTTCCAGCCTCTGAGCTGTGACACGGCAGAGCCTGGCCATGGCATTGTCTCCGGGGATTTGATGTATCACAGCCCCCTTCTCGCAGGGTGTGCGGGACCTGCCCTGGCAGCGGGGACAGGGCTGGGGACAGGGCTGCGGGCAGGGCTGCGGGCAGGGCTGTGCCCACGCCGTGCCGCTGCTCCCCGGCACCCCGCGGGCAGAGCCCCCCCGCTCCCCGGCGGCCCCTCGGCGGTGCCCGGGGGTCGCGGGGGGCTCTCGGGGCCGCTCCCCCCGCGCTGCCAGCACGCTTTGTTTCCCTTTTTTCTGCTTGGCTTGCGCAGCCCGCACGTGAACGGGCTGGAGCCGCTCTCGTTTCGGGCGGCGGCGGGAAGGGGTCTGGCAGCTTTCGGGTCGGTAAGTTTATAAAAAACCCGAATTCAAGCAAGTTTCTGATGGTTCCTTAAAAGACAGGCACCTTCCCGCTGGCTGCTGCTCAGCAATGATTAACCAGAGGCTTTCGGACCCAGATTTGTGCATTGCCTTGGCTACTTCAATAGCCCTTCCTCTGTCCCCTCCCTCTCCCCCTCCCGCTGCTCCTTTTTGAATCGGATGGGATGACTGACACCTCCCTGCCTCCCTCCCCCAGCAGATAGCTGAGCTGCTCCAGCTGCATGACCTGGTTTTCCGTGCCGAGCTGGGCTGGGAAGATGTGGGGCAGGAATGCTGCTTTGGTCCAGTGTGGACGGTCTCTGGCAGAGCAGGATAATGATCATCCCTGAGTTAGTGACCCTTGTGGAGAGATCATTTGTCTCCCAGAAGCTGAGAGATGGGAATTTCTTACGAGGAGAGGAACTGAGCTCTTGCAGGGGGTGATTCCAGCCTGTGATCCCGCTGGAGCACGAGGCAGAGCCGCTCTGCCCCCGGTTCTGCCGGGCTCAGGGAGGAAGAGTTCAGCCATCAGCTGCTTCTTGTCCCCAAGGGGGTGCAATATGTTTGTCAAAAACTGGATTTTTCAGGCAGCTGACATCTCTAAATGATGGGTTTAGCAGGTTCGTGGTAATAACACACAGTTTTCACGTGGATCCTGGAATGTTTCGGAGAGTCAAAGCACGTGGATTCAGTTTTGTGCCCAGATAGAATCCTGAAGAACCACAGAGTCAGGGGTTGGAAGGGACTTTAAAGCCCATCCCATTCCACCCCCTGCCACGGGACACCTTTCCTCAGACCAGGTTGCCCAAGAAGTGCTGAAGCGGGTCCAGAAGCCAGAGGCAAATTCCTTGGATGTCCTCCATATGCCGAGGAGTTCACCCCAGTTCCTTGGCTCCGACTCCCAAAAATCCCTGCCTGAAGCCAGAGAGGCTCCGACTTGGCAGCCTGGGACTTGTCGCGACATGGGCCTCTTGCTCATTATTTTCCCAGTGCAGACTTTCCCAAAGGAAACAGGGAAAGCAGCCTGCGGTTCTGCCCCCTCCCCTTCCCCTGCGCTCTTCTGGGGCAGACAATGAACCTTTTACACATTCCCAATTACAAGTGCTACTTGTGACCTTGCCAATATGTTGTCATGGCTGCTTGGCGCAGGAGCAGCTCGGCGAGCTCATTCCCGGCCCCTTGTCCGGGAACAGTCGGAGCCTCGGAATTGTCGCGGCTCCGTCCCATTGTCCGCGGGATTCCCACATCGCCCGAGCCTGGCCCGGCCGCAGCCCCGGCCCTGCCCAGCGCCGGGGAAGCGCCTCCAGGAGATGCCAGGCAGGCACTCGGGGCCTGTTTTCTGACTCGCTGTAAATTCTTCCTTTTCAAGGCTCTGACCTTTCCTCGCTCTCCGTTTCCTTCTCCTTTCGTTCCCCCGGCTCGAGCCGCCAGCCCCGGAGGGACCCAAACGCGCTCTGGGGGTTTTCCCTGGAGCCACGCCAGGCTCGGGAGCTCGGGAAAGGCAGCGAAGCCCAACTCAAACCGGGCACTGCCTCTTTTTTTGGCTACAGCGGTCCCTGTGACCCCTGTGATCAGACTGTCGGGGCTGGCGGGCGCAGATGGATCGCTGCGGGCCGGGAACAGCGCGCTGTCTCTGCGGAGCTGTCAGCCTCCACAGCTGTACCTCTCACCTCTTTGTCAGCCCCCTTTCTCCCCGCTCTCCCCCGGCCCACCCCGTGCTATCTTTTGATAAGCTGTTCTCTCCACGGATGACTCAGATGACCTCTGCCTCCCATCCTCCCGACTCACTGCCATGGTAACAATTACTCAAGCTTGTCCCCAGTCATAAACCCCATCAAAGCTTTGTTATCTACACAGAAACCCTCCTGGGAGACATGAATTCCCCCAGTGTTCCTTCCAGATCACCTGTAACAGTGCTTTTCTCATTCAGATCCCCTTTATCTTTTGGAAATCTGTCATTGAATCTCTGCCTACACGGGGCTGTGGGCTGGCTGCTGCTGGAGGGCTGCATTCCAACCCAGCTGGGATTATGTCATCCTGGAGAGATGGATGGATGGATGGATGGATGGATGGATGGATGGATGGATGCGTGGATGCGTGGATGCGTGGATGCGTGGATGCATGGATGCATGGATGCATGGATGCATGGAGACTTGGCCCTTCTCCTTGTGTTGTGGAGCCCAGCACTGTTCAAAGCTGTTCCTCAAGTGTTGGGAAGCTGCACAGAGGGTGCAGGGTGGGGGCGAGTAGGGAGCTGGAGGCCTGGAGAGGTGGTGGCAGAGCTGTGCCCAGGGCTGGCACTGGGATCTGCGTTTGAGAGTAAGATGTGCAGAGGGATAACATTCCCTGGGAATCACCCTGCTTCCTGGCAGTACATTCCCATGAGAACCAGAAAACCGCCGGCATCTTTGGACACATCAGACAGAACTACAATTACAGCTCGATTTGGGGAGGGGAGAGGAGGAGGTGCCTGCCTGGAGCACACACCAGGAGCAGCAGGGATGTGCTGACCAGAGGGCAATTTCAGAAGCTCTTTCCTTCTGGTTTGACCTGGCAGGTCACGAGGAATGAGGAGCTGACCCAGGAGCTGCTCAGCCTGGCCAAGGAGAGCATCCACACCCCTGCCTCAGCCCATCGATCCTCCCCCGAGCTGGGAAGAGGGAGAGCAGCGGGACATCCCCGCTCTGCTCGGAGGGGGAAGGTAAGGGACTCTCTGCCTTTCCACTGGCCCCTTGGACAACAGGGATCTACCAGTCCCATTCTTCTCTCTCTCCCCAAAGCAGCCCGAAGATGCAGCTGCCTCTGAACATGAGCAGCAGGAGCTGGAGAGAGCCGTGAGTGTGTGTGGGTCTGCTGCTGGATCCTCGGGAAGCACAGAGGGGACTGATTCCAACTGTGGCTGGCACCTCCTGGTGCTGACTTGAGTTTTGTGGATCAGCTGATGCCCTGATTCATTTTAAATTCTTTTTTTAAGCTCTGCAGTTGCAAAAGGAGACAGGAATAACTCCAGATGTGCAGGCAGAGCTGAGATGAGGGGCAGAGGTGACTCCCTGGGGCCGAGCCCCAGCAGGGGAAACACAGGCAGGAGTTTAGAAGCCAACGACTGCAAAGGACACTTTTTTCCCTTCTTTCTCACACTTGAGAAAGCTGGGGGTGATGAAGCACCCGAAACTGAGAGCACAGAGATGGTCCCTGCCTCCTCCCCATCTGCAGCCCCTGCGGAACCAGCTTGGGCTCCGCCACCGGCTCCTGCTGGGAATCTGACTCTCAATGTGAGCGTTTCCCCCGGGAGAGCCACACGTGTGCACCTCCACGTGCCCTGGCTGTGCCTCAGACACTGCTCCTGCCGTGCCAGAGGGCACCAGTCCCTCCCAGTTAAACCAGTCCTTCCCCCAGCACGCCACTGCTCAGCTGGACACGAGCTCAGCTCGAGGTTCTCCTCACTTTGTCCTCTCTTCCCTCAGCCTTCTGCCTCATCTTCCTCTTCGTTTGTCCCTCAGTTGCTTGGAAACCAGGATCACATAAAAGTGGAGCTCGAGAAACTGAAGAAAACCCACGATGAGCAGCAGCAGAAGCTGGAGGAGCGACTGTGAGTGCTGGGGGCACGTCCCCCTGCTTGGCCAGGTGTTTGTGGGATTTCTGCAGCTGGACTGGATCCATGGCAGCAGGGGAGGAGGCAGCCTGCCCTTGGAGGGTACAGGGAAGGAATGATGATCCACTCTTGGAAGAAGTGAGGCCTGGAAGGAAAACCTGATGTTTTCAAGGCTCTTCAGAGAGAGTCAGCTGTCAGATTAAAGTTGGTGGTGTTTAGGGACACCTTTAAATCCACCCTTTGTGACACACAGCAAACGTGTGACAGCCCAGAGGTGAATCCAGCCCAGCCCTCACCTCCACAGTGGGTTTTCTATCACCTTGGGATGGGGTTGATGTCCCAGGAAAGGCTGCCCCAGCAGGGATGCTGCAGGACCCACCCTCTGAGCTGTGGAGGGTGTTCACCTTTGGCGGGGAGAGATTTTGTGGCACTGGTTGACACATTTGGGGGTTGGCAGCTGCTGCTGGGAGGTTTCTGTCATCCCAAAGTGATTTCCTTCCCAAAGGTGGCTGTGTTGGACCCGTGGAGAATCCCTGAATCCCAGAATGGTTTGGGTTGGAAGGACCTTAAAGCTCATCTCATTCCACCCCTCTGCCACAGGCAGGGACACCTTCCACGAGACCAGCTTGTCCCAAGCCCCACCCAACCTGGCCTTGAACACTTTCAGGGATGGAGAAGGAGTTTGGGGAGTTAAAATAAACCCAGCTTCTCCCTGTGTGTGCAGGCTGGCGCTGGGGAAGGAGCTGCAGGAGGCGAAGGGAGCGATCGGGGACAGCCGGCACCGGCTGGTGGAGCAGTCAGCGGTGAGGACGGGCTTCCCTCCACCCCACCCTGCTGCCCTGCACTCCTCCTGGGCTGCCAGGCCTGGGATGCCTTGAATCCAGGTGCTCCAACACCTCTCCCTCTGCAGGGAGTTCGTCACACCAAGGTTCTCCCCGTGCAGTTTGCTCCTGCACGTGGTGGAAGCACTGCTTGCAAAGGTGGTGGGAGGAATTTTGTTCGCTGGTTTTCAGAAAGAGTTGGTGGAATCAGCGGGGTGGGGGGTGGCAAAAGACAGAAGGTAGCAGGGGAATAGGGATTATAAACATTTCCAGTGGGTTCCTCTGAAAATCCAGGACCTTCCCAGCTCTAGTGAAGCCAAATATCTGGAAGTGAAGACCCCCAGCTCTGCTGGAGCGTCTCAGCTCACCCTCCTTGGCCAGAGGACCAGGGCAGCAGGTTTCTCTTTGCTGTGCCAGGTGCTGCTCACGTCGCAGAGGCAGCTGCAGGAGGTGGAGGCGGAGAACGCGCGGCTGCAGCTGCGGCTGAAGGAGCTGAACGAGGAGTATCGCTCGCGGCTGGCGCGGCACGTCGGGGACATGGCGGTGGGTACCCCCCAGCCAGCCTGGGGACGTGCCACAGAACCAGGGAATATCCTGAGCTGGAAGGGACTCCCAGGGTCATGGATCCACCTCCTGGCCCTGCACAGACCCCCAACACTCCCACCCTGTGCATCCCTGGCAGCGCTGTCCAAACGCTCCTGGAGCTCTGGCAGCCTCGGGGCCGGGACCATTCCCTGGGGAGCCTGGGCAGTGCCCAGCACCCTCTGGGGAAGAACCTTTCCTGAGATCCAACCTAAACCTCCCCTGGCACAGCTCCAGCCATTCCCTCAGGTCTCTCCATACTGGCACTCTCCTCTTGCAGGCTGCTGCCAATAAACCAGAGTAAATAAGTACAGAAAGGGATCTTTTGATCCCTGTAATCTGACCAAGAAAAGTCCCAGCAGAAGCTCACAGACAATTTTGTGTGGCCATACAGGAAATCTGGGTGCAGAGGGGGCCTGGCGTAGAATCATGGAATGGGTTGGAATGGACTTTAAGGCCCATCCAGTGCCACCCCTGCCATGGGCAGGGACACCTCCCACTGTCCCAGGCTGCTCCAAGCCCCAATGTCCAACTCGGCCTTGGACACTGCCAGGGATCCAGGGGCAGCCACAGCTTCTCTGGGCACCCTGTGCCAGGGCCTCCCCACCCTCCCAGGGAACAATTCCTTCCCAATATCCCATCCATCCCTGCCCTCTGGGAAGCCATTCCCCCTGGATTCCTCTGTCTGTGCCTTTCCAGAACTACATGGACAGCAAATCCAGCAACGTGACAGGACGCAGCAAAGGCCCAGCTGGCCAGGCTGCCATGAAGCACTTTGTGGACAGCATGCTCAGGGATATCCGGGCTTCCTACAAGTCCCGGGAGGAGCAGCTGGCTCGGGCAGCTCGCGGCTACAAGAAACGCATGAAGGACTTGGCCAAGAAGCACGAGAACCTGCTGATTGCCTACGGGTAAATCCCAGCCACCTCCTCCCTCAGGACCGAGTGGAAAAGCCCCACAGCAGCCATCCCCTGTCCTAGAAGGAGGCAAACACGGCTCCCAGGCGGAGCAGAGGATCTGGAATGCACATTTAGCTCCCTGCTCCAGGATCACGCTGCCTCCAGCTGCACATCAGGGTGCTGTGGGCCCCGTGGAGCTGCTTTGCACATATGTTCCTCCCACTTAAAATGCTGGGTGAGAGATTGAGCCCACGGTGGATGGTGTGGAAATGCAGAGGTACCACAAATAGCTCCACCTCCCAGCCCGTCCCTGCAGTGCTCTCAGCTCTCTCAGCAGCTTGGGCTGTGGGAAGCAGCAGAAACACTTGTGGTATAAAAGCCACAAATAGCTCTAGGACAAGCTCCCCTCAGAAACTCTCCCACTTATCCTTTGCAGGTGGTCAGAAGCAGCAGCTCGCAGTGAGTGGCACCTTCAGGAGCAGCAGAGCTGCTCAGTGATGTCACCCAGAGCAGCGAGCAGGGACTGACCCGTGGCTCGTTCCAGGCTGCAGCGGGAGCGGATCCGGGCCCTCGGGAGCAGTGCCATGGACTGCGGCCCTGCCGAGCTCCACTTCTCCATCACGGACCCAGAGCTGCTGACAAACAGCTCCCGGGAGCTGAACCGGCTGCGGGAGGAAAAGGCAAAGCTGGAGGTGCAGCTCCAGGAGCTGCAGAAGGTGGGGAGCTGTGGGCTGGGGGGAAGAGTTTCAGGAGCTGTAGATTCAGCCCCTTCCTCAGGCATTTATGGGATTGGTTAGGGTGGAAAAGCCCTCTCAGATCCTCAAATCCAACCATTCCCCCAGCACTGCCAAGGCCACCACTGAACCGTGTCCCCAAGGGCCACATCCACCCTCTCCCTGAGGGTTTGCTGTGCCTGTGGCACAGGCAGGGATCACAGCAGTCATCTCCATGTCACAGAATCATGGAATCATGGAAAGGTTTGGGTTGGAAGGGGCCTTAAAGCTCATCTTGTTCCACCCCAGCCATGGGCAGGGACACCTTCCACTGTCCCAGGCTGCTCCAAGCCCCGTCCAGTCTGGCCTTGGACACTTTCAGGGATGGGGAAATGTCCTCCCACTGGGCAGATGTGGCTCTTAATTTGCACAGGATGCATTTATTTAAAAATTCAGAGGATGGGAGACCTAAAACCTTCCGATTCTACAGCCCATCATTCCCTTGCCATGGCACTGGTGGCTCTGGGAGACCTCGTGCTGCTTCCAAGGGGCCTTTTACAGAAAAGAGAGAGAATGTCTTTTTACATGTGCAGATAGTGATAGGACAAAGGGAATGGATTTAAACTAAAAGAGGAGAGATTTAGATTGGATGTGAGGAAGGAATTCCTCCCTGTGAGGGTGGGGAGGCCTCACAGCTGTGGCTGCCCCTGGATCCCTGGCAGCGTCCAAGGCCAGGCTGGACATTGGGGCTTGGAGCAGCCTGGGATAGAGGAAGGTGTCCCTGCCCATGGCAGGGCTGGGATGGGATCATCCTTAAGTTCCCTTCCAGCCTAACCCGTTCCATGACATGATTTCTCTGGAAGTGGCAAGATCTGGGATTGCAGTGGGTTCATATTTACAGGAATTCTGTTCTTCCTTTGCCTCCAGAAAAGCCTGAAAGAAGCCTCTGCCTTTCCAGTGCCTCCGGAGCAGTAAGTGCTGTTTCTCTCTTGGGATATCTGTCATTCCAAATTCTCATGGATGTGTGGATTGAGGGGTTTTTTTGCCTGGTTGGAGGGAACCATAAGCAGGGAAAAGGAGCTGCTGGGGGAAGAAGAGGCAGCTGTCCCTCAGCACAGCGCTTCCTGCGGGAGGAGAGTTGGTCACTGGGCCTGGATCCAAGAAAGCTCTTAACCACATAATTGATTTAATCATGTTTTTAGCCCCACTGACCTCTTCAAAAGCTGAAGTTAAGCACATGCCCAAGTACTGTGGTGGATCACAACCTGAGAAAGGCCCGTGAGGTACCACCAGTTTGGGATGGTCCTGGTTTTCCTCCTTCCCAGTGCAGGAATTGGGCTGGAACCCTTCAGTGCCACTGTGCCGATACCTCTCTGGCTTCCCAACAAGCCCTGGAATTGCTAATTGCTGATGGGTCTCTTCCCCCTGCTCCATTATCCTGCTAAAACTTAACAAACTATAGCTGTGGAGGGGTGAAACAAAGCACAGGAGAAATGTGAGCTGAGGTTTTCAGCCTCTTAAAAGATGTGGTCACCTAGAAAACACGTCAAATATTCCATTAGCTGGATGCCAGCACTGAGCAGTGGGTCAGTGCCAGAGCCCCTGGGCTCTGGGGGGATGTCTCAGGCACAGGCCTGAGCCTCAACCAGCCTGTGCCACATTTTCCACACTGAGAATAGCAGTGGTCCGTGAGTAAATGCAGGGATTTGGGCAGACACCACAGGAGCAAGGCATGGAAAGTCCAGACCTGAGTTTCAGTGATGCATCTTGTCATTTGGGAGGTTTTTAACTGCCAAGGGACCGCACACACTTCAAACACTGATGGCTTAATCCGTGCTATTACCTTGTTCCTCCAGCTAGAGACAGGAATCCCGGTGTTCAGCAGCACTCCAGCTCCAACTCCTGCTGCTTTTGCCTTCATCAGGGAACGCTTTGGGTTGGGAGGGACCTCAAAGCCCAGCTCCTTCCACCTCCCAAGCTGTGGGGCTCCACCAGCTGCACCAATTCCCTGTTTATTGTTCCCTTCTCCTCCTGCTCCCACGGAATCCCAGCCGGGCTCTCCCGGCGCTGGGAGCACAATGCATTCCTGCCTTCACACAGCCCAAATTCCCCGAGCATCAGAAGTGACCTGTATTTTCCTCCCGGAGGCTGGGACGGGGTGGGAAGGGCTTTCCCACGCCGGGCTGTGCAGACAGCTCACCTCTCGTGCTCGCTGACCAGAACGGGCTCCCCGCTCCCAACAGGGAACGTGCCAGCCTTTGGCATCGATGGCTCCCCGTTCCCACCAAATCCAGCCCGGCGCTGGCAGGTTCAGGGCTCTCCCTGCGTTGATGCTGTTTGGAACAGCCCCGGGCTGCGGGTGGGGAGTCCCAGGGCGGCAGGAGGGCTGTGACTCCCCCACGCCCTGAGGAAGTTTGGGCACCGGGAGAGGAAAGGTTCCGGTGCTGGGGATCGTGGCGGGACGGGCACCAGCCGTGTGGAGCTGTGGGAGCTGTGGAGGGGCTGCAGTTGATGTCTGGGCATGACCCAAAGGAGCTCTTCTGTCGCAGGCGGCTGCACGAGGAGGGCTGGGCAGAGGTCAGGAAGCAGCTCCGGGAATTCGCACACAACACCCAGGTAAAGGTCTGGCACAGCCCATGGGAGTCCAGGCTCGTCCCTTACCCACACGGCGAAGCTGCGCTGCCTCAGCACGGCCCTGGGGCTGCTCTGGGCCGGACGGGGAAACTTCTGCAGAGTCACAGAATATCCCGAGTGGGAAAGACCCACCAGGACCATCCAGTGCAGCTCCTGGCCCTGCACAGACACCCCAACAACCCCACCCTGTCCCTGAGAGCATTGTCCAAGCCGTCCTGGAGCTCTGGCAGCCTCGGGGCCGTGCCCATTCCCTGGGGATCACTTTCCCTGGAGCTTTGCTGTGCCTGTGTTCTCAGTGACGCTGGCAGGTCCCAGCCGGTGGCGTCTCAAGGCTCCATTTCCCTGCCACCAAGGGAAGGAGAGCAGCCCCTAATCACTCCTGCCCATGTTTCAGAACAAAATTTGGCATCTCTGTAACAAACTGGGGCTGATTGTCCCCCTGTGCTGGCACTGCTGGGACACCTCCAGTGCTGTGTCCAGTTCTGGGCCCATCATGACAGGAAGGACACTGAGGGGCTGGAGCAGGTCCAGGGAAGGGAACAGAGCTGGGAAGGGGCTGGAGCACCAGGAACGACAGAGGGAGCTGGGAAAGGGGCTCAGCCTGGAGAAAAGGAGGCTCAGGGGGGCCCTTCTGGCTCTGCACAACTCCCTGACAGGAGGGGGCAGCCGGGGGGGTCGGGCTCTGCTCCCAGGGAACAGGGACAGGACAAGGGGAAACGGCCTCAGGCTGTGCCATGGAAGATTTACACTGGATATTTTCATGAAGGAAAATCCTTTTATGGGAAGGGTGGTCAGGCACTGGCACAGCTGCCCAGGGCAGTGGTGAAGTTCCCACCCCTGGAGGGATTTAAAAGCTGTGTGGATGTGGCACCTGGGGACATGTTTTAGTGGTGGCCGTGGCAGTGCCAGGTTAACACCTGGATTCCAGTGGGCTTTTCCAGCCTACACAATTCCACAGTTCTTTGATTCTGTTCGATCTGGTTCAAGTCAAGGCTGAACCTGAATCACCTTCCCAGTCTGGTTGCTGCTGGGCACAGGGATATTCGCTTCCATGTCGTGCCTTTCCCTGTGCACAGCAACCTGAGGAAGTGCCCCAGCATTCCCTGGGGGTGTAAAGCTGAACACCTGCCCTGGGCACACCTCTGTGGCCACGGAAGGGAGATGTCGTGGCTGAGAGGTCGCAGTGGTGGGGAGATGGTCGGAAGGTCGGACTCACCCAGCAGAGAGAGGCTGAGCAACATCACTCCCATGTCACAGATCTCCCTTTTTTTCTGTGTTTTTTCCGTGTTTTTCTGCCCCTGCAGGAGGACCTGGAGCAGGAGAGAAGCCAGCTGCTGACTCGGGCAGTGGTGGCAGAGGAGCAGGTGTCGGAGCTGCAGGAGTACATAGACCAGCACCTTGCCAGGTGAGAGGGGGGGTTCCCCTGGTGCCCCGCTCTGTGCTCCCGCTCCCTCTGCCAGGCTCGGTGCCACTGCTGACCCTGCCAGCACGGCTGATGTCCCACTGCTCCCCCAGCTGTGCAGGCAGCTGCCACCACCTCCTGCCCCACAGGGCAGCAGGACAGACGTGCCCCCCAACCCGTGTCCTTCCCTGCGTGCTCACCTGTCCCTGGGAGAAATCAGAATTGTGGAATGGGTTGGGTTGGAAGGGACATAAACTTTCATCCAGTTCCCTTGCCATGGGCAGGGACCTTCCACTATCCCAGGCTGCTCCAAGCCCCATCCAGGCTGGCCTTGGACACTGCCAGGGATCCAGGAGCAGCCACAGCTTCTCTGGGCACCCTGTGCCAGGGCCTCCCCACCCTCCCAGGGAACAATTCCTTCCCAATATCCCATCTATCCCTGCCCTCTGGCAGTGGGAAGCCATTCCCTGTGTCCTGTCACTTTATGCCATTGTCCAAAGTCCCTCTCCAGCTCTCCTGGAGCCCCTTTAGGCATTGAAAGGGGCTCTAAGGTTTCCCTGGAACCTTCACAGGAACCTAAAATCTCAAGCCTAATCTAAAGCCTAAAACCTTTAGAGTTGTTTTTTTCACAGGTTCTAATCTAAGCCCTCCCAGCAGCCCCTGATCCATGTTCCTGTCTCCCTGGCTCAGCTGGGGAGGGCAGGGAAGGGGGAGGACGAGCAGGGCAGGTCTGTCAGGGCATGACCCACCTGGTCCTGCCGTGAGCCCCCAGCCAGCTCCACTGGGAGCTCGGGTCAGGCTCTGCTCTTAACCTGGTAAAGGCCGTGAACACCTTTCCCTTGGGAAAGGCTGCGGGATCTACGTGCCAGGCTCAGCTCCTGGCAGGGCTCATGGCCTGGGGTGTGTGAGCACCCAGGCAGGGACAGTGACAGTGCCACTCCCACTGCAGGTACAAGCAGGAGATCCTGCGGCTGAGGAATGCTGAGGGCAGCGAGGTGCCCTGGACCAGGACTGCCAGCCACGAGCCATAGCAGCTCCAGGTCTGTGCTTTATGGAATGCCAGGCAAGAATCCTTCCCAGGCTGGCAGCTGGGAGCAGCCAGGGAAACCACGTGGGCGTTCCTGGTCTCAAGGTCACAGAACTGAAACGAGACACGACAACTGCATCTGGTCTGTCCCCGGCCACCCCTCGGCTGCAGGAATTCTGCTCTGCCCTGAGCACGCCGTGGACACCGGGGCAGGATCCCAGGCGGCTCTTTCCTGCTGGGCTGCAGGGAGAGGTTCCTGCTCCTGCTGTAACATTGCCCCTGGATGGGACCTGGACCTGCACCAAGGGCTGCTCCTGCCTCGCTCCCGTCACGGCTCCTGCCAAGGAGCCAAGGCTGGCTCAGGCCAGGGTTTGTTCTGGGGTTGGACAAAGGGAGGAGCTGCTCTTTCACTGTGAGGGTGGTGAAGGGCAGCCCAGAGAAGCTGTGGCTGCCCCTGGATCCCTGGCAGTGTCCAAGGCCAGGCTGGACACTGGGGCTTGGAGCACCCTGGGACAGTGGGAGGTATCCCTGCCCATGGCAGGGGTGGAATGGGATGAGCTTTAAGGTCCCTCCCAACCCAAACCATTCCATGATTCTATGACTCTGTGGTGGGAAAAACCCATTTTCCTCTGTGCTTGAACAGAAAATGGAATACTATTTAATAGTATAATAGGACAAGCAGGGCCAAACTGATCCTTCTCAGAGGTGAGTTGGAAAGGATGGCAAAGTCCAGGAGCAGCAGCTGCTCCAACTCCAGGACCATCCAGCAGCTCAAAGACAAGGCAAAAACCTCAGAGGAACAATCAACCAAAACTTTATTTTTAAAAATTAAATAGAAACAAAGTAGCAATCATCCAGAAAGAGGCACTGGAGCTTTATCCCTTAAATCTCACCTTAACCCCAGGATTTCTAGGTCTGATTTTTCTCCTCCCTTGCTTTGCTCAAACTCTTTGGGAAAATGAAGGATTGCCACCCTGCAAGTTCCCAGGACAAATGCTGGCCAAGCACTGCTCTCCTGAGCTGAGCCAAGGACTGGAGAGGCTCTGACCCTTAATGCCAGGCTTAACGATGTGGGTGTTAAACGGGGCTTAACAAGGCTGGGGTCAGACTCGGCTTCCCCGGGCGCTGCCCTGCGCTTCTTGCCGCACCTCCTTCATGTCATAGGCCCAGACCTGCTCCAGGCCCTGCCCCAGGGTGCTGCTGGGGGTCCAGGAGGGGAAGGGGAAGCGTCCAGCCACCACCCGGGCGTCGTCGGGCAGTTCTTCCAGGAGCTTGGTGGCCAAGGGAGGTTTCTGGGGAGAGAGACACAGCCAGGGACAGGCACCCTTAGGACATGGTCACACATTGGCAGTGCCACCAGGGACCACGGGGCAGCTTCTGGGGCACCAGCCAAAGACCCTCCAAGGCACAGGGCTGGTACTGGCCCTGTGTAAGGCTGGCACTTGGAGCAAGTGATGAGCAACAGGACAAGAGGAACGGCCTCAAGTTGCAACAGGGGAGGTTTAGGTTGGATATTGGGAAAATCCCTTCATGGAAAGGGTGGCCAGGCACTGGCACAGCTGCCCAGGGCAGTGGTGGAGTCACCATCCCTGGGGGGATTTAACAGACATGGATGTGGCACTTGGGGACATGGGGCAGGGGTGGCCATGGCAGTGCTGGGGGAACGGTAGGGCTCCATCTCAGAGGGGTTTTCCAAACTAAATGATTCCATGGTGCTATAGATCCAAATGCTGTGTAGCACTAAACCACTCATCCACAGCGATGCCCACTTGGCCTTAGCCCATCCCACATCCCCTGTCCTTCCCAAGAAACGCCCCTGAGCTGGCCCTGAACAACTCAGGGTCTGAGGGGCTGACTCACCACGCTGGGGGCCAGGAACACAATCACGTTGTGGCAGTCGGAAAGATTCACCTTAAAACAGAAGGAAAAGGGGAAGAACAGGAGCAACAGCAGAGCAGGAACAACTGTTCGAGCGTCCAAACCCTGTGGGTGATCTCTGGAACCTTGGAGGGAGCAAAGATGCCCCAAAACACGTGGGGTGGGGAAGTGTGGGTGTGAAAGCAGCACCTCTTGGGAAACACCTGCCTCCAGCACCATCCCAGAACCACATTCCCTGATGGATTCTCTCTGCTCAGGCTGCAAATACCTTCTGTCAGCCTGAGCAGCTCACCTCTGCAGGTGACCCTGTCAGCAGCACTCAGACCTCTCCTCAGAGCTGCTCCAAGCAGCAGAACTGGCCGTGGGCTGCCCCAGCTCACATTCCCCTGGGTCACAGGACGGTTTTGCACCTCCCAGGAGCAGCGTGGGATGGGGAAGGAGCAAGCAGCCATCAGCAAATCCACCCTGGAGATGCAAACCAAGCTCTGGCCCTGCCCTGAGCACATCCAGACCCTCGGGATACCATTACCTTCCACAGATCCTTCTTCAGGAAGGAGACCTTCCCGTGGCACCCGGCCCTCCAGGCGCGGTAGTTGGCCAGGCACAGCAGCCAGGGGTTGAGCTCATAGCCCAGGGCTGGCCTCAGCCCTTGCTTGTAAGCCTCGAGCACCTGGAGAGAGAGACAGGGAGGGCTGAAACTCACTGTTGAGTCTGGGTGGGATTTGGGTGGGCAGGAGCTGTTGCCCAGCTCCACTCATCCCTTCCTGCTGGCTCACAGGCAGGGTGACCTCAGTGCTCAGCACCACCCAGAGCCCTCATTCCCACCGTGCTCCCTGCACATGATATCTTTTAAGGCTGTCAAAGACCCCCTATGACCATCTAGAGCCACCCTGGACTACCTAGGGCTGCCTAGGACCACCTAGAACCACCTGGGACCATTTAGAGCCACCTAGGACCATGTGGGGTCACCTAGGACCATTTAGGACCATCTAGGACCGCCTAGGAAAATCTAGGGACACCTAGGACTATCTAGAACCACCTAGAGCTGTCTAAGGACCATCCAGGACCCTCTGGGACCACCTGGGATGGTCCCAGGCTGTAGCCAGGGGGGCCACCCAGACCCAGAGCCAGAAGCCCGGCAGCATTCGGGTGGGGGTCTCCCCTGCACCCTCCCCGTGCCTGCAGCCCTCCTCCCTGCCCTTCGCCCACCCTGGACACCCCAAACCCCCCAGGCCCCAGTCCTTACGAGCCGTCCATCTCCGGATCCCAGATCCACGGTCTTCCCGGCGCGGCCCCGCAGCAGGGCCAGGGCGTTGGCCACTTGCCGGGGGCTGGAGGGCTGGTAGGGCACCTGGGGGGCACAGGGGGGTCAGGCCGGGGGGTCGGGGTGCGGGGTCGCGGACGGAGGGCTCCGGGGGTACCTGCAGGCGCAGGGGGACGCGGCGGAAGCCGGGCATCAGCAGCACGGCCCAGGTGGCCCAGGCGGCCGCCCCGGTGGCCACGGCCAGCGCCAGCAGCCCCCGGCCGCCCAGCGCCTCCCCGGGCCGGCCCCAGCCCGGCTCCCCCGGCTCGCCCGGCTCCCAGCATGGCTCCATGGCCGCCGGAAGGGGAGGGCAGCCCGGCCGGGCGCCTTCCGCCGGGAGCGGCTCCGGGGCGCCGGGAACACGGCTCCGGCGCGGGGGACGCGGGGGGCGCGGGAGGCGGGGAGGGCGCTGTGCTGGCACGGGGGGACGCGGGGACGGGAGGGACACGGCTGAGCGGAGGGGGGACACGGCTCCGGGGGTCCGCGCTGTCCCCGCCCCCGGGGCTCCGCGTGCGGGGACACGGGGGGCACGGCCGCGCGTGGTTGTGTGCGGGTGTGCAGAGCTGTGAGTGTGTGTGTGTGTGTGTGTGTGTGTGCACAGCTCTGTGTGCGTGTGTGCGTGTGTGTGTGTGTGTGTGTGTGCAC
>VZTJ01002935.1:15596-29982 GCA_013397795.1 Orthonyx spaldingii | reverse complement strand
GGGGGGGGGCCGGGCGGGATCCGCCCCCTTTGCCAGCGGGCATTTTTGGGGGGATTATTCGCCGTTTTCTTCCTGGTGGGATTTTTTGCTGCAACCGAAAGAAGACGGGCACAAGGCATGGCATGAGCTTCGGGAGACAGGGCTGGAGGTAAGAGCCGCTCGGGAAAACCCTTTACAACACAAAGCCGGTGCCGGGGTCGGTGCCGATGCCGGGGTCGGTGCCGGTGCCTGTTCTACTGGTACCGGGACCGCGACCGGGACCAGAACCGGCACCGGCACCGCAACCACCGCCAGCCGCATCCCGCATCATGGAGCCGCGTTNCCCCGCCTCCCGGAGGCTCAGCAGAGGATGGTGGTCGGTGTGACCCTCCCCCGCCCCAGTGATGCTGCCCCCTCCGCCCCCTGGTTTGGGGGGGGGATGCGGGGGGGGAGGTGATGTGCTGTGTCCCCCCCCCAGCATGGCCGGGCACCGCCGGGTGGGGAACGGCAGGGAAAGGACGGGATCAGGCGGATCCCGGAGGATGCAGGGCTGCTCTGGGATGCGGCTGTAAGGGGACATCGCCCTAAGGACAGGGTGGCCCCGGTGTGGGGTCGATGTTTGCCCCCTTCCACCTCTGCTGCCAACCTCTAAAATTCCTCATCCTCCCTGGTGGCACCATTGGCATCCCCGAGGCTGCACCCAAACATCCAAACACCCCAAAACCTTGGCGTGGCTTTCTGTGGGTGCAGGGTGACACCACCCCAGGGATGGGGGGACAGGGGCAGCCTGCCCCATTGCACAGCCCAGGGGGTGGAGGAAAGGAAAGGCCCTGGCTGGGATGGGGCCAAGGGGGCTGAGCCCCACAGCAGGGTCCTGCAGAGCCCAGTGTGGGGCCATGGATCTCCCTTCAGTCCAGGATGGGAACGAGGAGTTTGTTTTGGTGGGGCAGGGGATGGGGATGGGCAGAGGGATCGGAGTGTGGGGTTGGGGACCAGGCAGACCGGACCCCACAGAATGGCTGGGGCTGAGCATGGCTGAGGAAACTGAGGCACGGGGTTCTGGCAGCAGCCAGAGAGGGACCCCCAAGGTCTTGGCCGTGTGGGGGCCCAGGGGTGCCGTGGGGCACTGGGCTGAGGCGGCTGTGCCTCTCGGGCATCTGCCGGTGCTGCTGGGACGTGGCAGTGCCTGGGCAGCGAGGCTGGAGCGTGGCAGTCCCTGCAGCAGGGATGCTCCTGGCACAGCCTCCCCATGCCCACCCTCTGCCTCCACGGCCCCCCGAGGGGCTCAGCCTGCAGCAGGCTGGCAGCGGGCACACAGCGAGCGCCGAGCCGTGCTGGCATCTCCCCTCCTCTGGAAGCTCGGTGCTGATTTCACTCCGGCTACCAGGAAGAGGCAGGGAGGTGGCTTTGGAGTGGGGAGGACTCGCTCAAGCATCCATTTTTAATGAGTTAGATATCTATTTTTCCCCGAGCTGGCTTCCCCCACATCGATCCCTTTGCCTGCTCCCCTCCCCGTGTCAGTGGCTCCAGGGCCATGGGGAGTAGCAGGACAAACATCCCTGGCACTGGGACCCTGCTGCCTCCCCAAATCCTGCTCCTGGAGAAGGAATGACCCTCACTTGGGCCAGGGTAAGGTGAGAGTGGGGAAAGGGTTCCCTTGTCCCCTCCGGTGGGGTCACAGCTGTGCTGACCACCCCATGGGGATGTGGCCATGCTCCAGACAGAAGGACAAGGGGAGTGGGAGCACTCTGAGTTTGGAGGTTGGATCCAGCCCCTCTGCTCTGCAGATTTCAGCTGTGCCTGCCTCAGACTCTGGCAGCTTCATGGCAAAGCTCAGTTCCCCCATCTCCAACCTCTGATTGCTCCCCAGCAGTGCCTGTGCAGAACGAGCAGCACCCAGAGAGCGGAAGGGGAATTTGGGAGGCGAGTGGGTGCTGCTGGTGTGGGAGGGAGCAGGATTGGGTGCGCGGGTGAGCAGAGCTCCTTTGGCAGCATCCCACCCCCTGCCAACCTCTGCCCACCTGCCACGGGGACCAGCCACGTGTGCTGGGTGCTCCAGGGCTGGTGGCTCTGGGAGGAGCTCGGGGCTGAAGGGGAGAGTGTTTGGGGTGGGCACAGTTCAGCAGAAGCCGTTTCCCCAGAGTTTCTCCCTGCTGGAAGGGTGGTCTATGCCCAGCTCCTGGACAGGGGAAGTGGGAGGCTGGAGGGTTGTGCTGGGAGCAGGATCAGGATGGTGCCTTTGCTTCCAAGAGGCATCTGATGGCGTTTGGAGCCCGTGCTGGCATTTCACACCCACAGCCCCGTGCATCAAGGAGTGCCATGGCTGGGCACTGCCTGCCCTGCTGTCCCACCAGCCTCGTGCCAAAGGGCCCTGCTTGTCCCCAACCCCAGCCCCAGCCGGACCCCGAGCCCGGGGACAAAGGGGCATCAGTGCTTGTGTGGCTGTCCCCGTGTCTGGAGGGATGAGGGGCTTTGGAGAACCACAAGTCCCAGCAGCACCTGAGGAGCACATCCATGTCCTGTGCTTGGGGACAGCTCTGCTGGCTCCTGGCTCCGCAGGGGATCTCTCATTTCACCCCTTCCTGGGCCCAGGAGGGGCAGAGGGAAGGGCTGTGACACACTGGGAGCTGTCGCTGGGCTCTGGCTGGGCTTGCAGTGAGAGGAGGCCAGGCCGGGCAGGATCCAGCACATGAGGAGCTGCCCTCTCTTCTCCTTCCCTCAGTCACAGAGGAGCAGGGAGAAGCTTGGCTTAAGCACGAGCACCCTTCCATGGTGTGAGAGTCAAGATCTCCAGAGGAGGCTGGAGGGGAGGGGACCAGGGGTCCAGCTCTCCCCTGAATCCATCCCTCCCATGCCCCTTTAGGTGAGGGATCCCTCCCAAGGGGACAAGGGGCTGCCTGGGATAGGGAGAGAGGTCAGAATTTGTTGTCTCTGGGAGAGTGGGGGTTTAGCAGAGAAGATGAAAGCTGCCGCAGGACGGGCTCGGTGCTCTTGTGAGGAAGTTTTCTTGGCCAGGCTGGGAGCTGGAGCTCTGCCACCCCCCTACAACTCCCCTCTGCTGAGGGCTGGGGGACCAGGAGCTGCATCTCCCAGTGCCCTCGGACAGGAGCAGTTCTCTCAGCAAAGCCCAAAGTGCTGGCGACCTGAGCAGAGCTTGGTGCTGGCACCGCAGCCAGCTTTTCCCTGGGCAGGGGGCAGGCCCTGCAAAGCCTGAGCCTGACCTTTGGGAAGGCTGTGGGACCCGGGAGAGAGCAGTGCTGGGGGTCCCTATCGTGACAGCTCCTCTGCTTGGCCATGAGCTGCAAGACCCAGCGATGGATTCCCCAACCCGCCCAGCACTGAGAGCAGCATCCCCCAGCAATGGGACCCAAACCAGTTGTTTTCCCAGCCCTTCCTAAGCCTCTTTGTCCACTGCAAGCTGGGATGGGCTCTTTGGCATCGTTGGGAGCCAGCAAAGGAATGGCAAAGCTGCTCCCAGCCTGTTGGTCTCCCCAGGAGCTCTCGGGGCAGTGTCAGGAGGGAGTTTCCCAGCTCCCATCAGGTCTCCAGGGCCAGGTGGAGAGGCAAGGCCCTTCCCTACCGTGAATTCCTGGATTGTGCAGCAAGGAAAGGGTAGCAGTGAGTTTGGAGCTGTGCTCTGAGCCTCTCTCCCGGCTCACTTGTGCAAGTGCTGAGCCCGGGGCACAAACCCACCCGTGCACACAGACACAGAGCCCGGGGCACAAACCCACCCGTGCACACACACACAGGCACAGCACCTCCCTACCGAAACACAACCATCGCCCCTCCAGCTCCGGGGGAGCCAGCGGCTCCTCCAGGGTTTTCAGTGGCCCCTCTGCATTGCTGGGGTGATCCAAGCCCCTGCAGAGACCCAGCCTCGGGGGTCGGTGGTGGCCCAGCCGCTGCTCCCAGCACGGGCAGTGTTCTGAGCCAAGGGGAACAGAGCGGGAGGCAGCAGCACACGGCGGAGCTCTGCAGCGGGATGTCTTTATCCCTGCTGTGTGCCGGGGTGGCTTCAGCCCCCTGCCTGGCCTCGCTGCCGGCTGGGGCCGCCGCTCAGCGCCCGGGGAGCCTCAGGAAGCTCAGCCCTTCAGGAGCGCCGGACAAAAGCCTCGGCTGCGTGCTCCGCCACAGCACTCCGTGTCGGGCGTGTTTTCTCTGCCTGTAGAGCATCTTGATTTGCTGCATTAGTAAAAATAGACGGGCTAATGAATTCAGCTGATGCAACCCTGGGCGCGCGTGCCCGCGGCGGCTCCGGCTGTGCGAGTGTGAGTGTGAGCGTGTGTGAGCCGCGGCTTGTGCCGGGCCATGCGCCCGCTGCCGGGGCTTCGGCGGGGGCTGTGCGCGTCCGTGCGAGCGTCTGTGCGTCCCTGAGTGTGTCTGTGTGTCTGTCTGTGCGTGCAGGCAGCCGTGAGCGGTGGCTGCTCGCTGCCGCACGGCTCGGCCATCGGAGCGGCGGCTGCACAGAAATGGTTTCGCAGCAGCTTCGGGTCCTGGCAGGGCAATAACAAGGCTCCGAGGCAGGCTGGGGGCAGCAGCGTGACTGCACGGGAACAGTGGGGCAGTACTGGATTCTCTCAGGGATCTGGTGGGGCAATAGCAGCTGGGTGACAGTAGGATCTCTGACAAGGGTCTGTTGGACCAATCCTGGGTCTCCACGGGGCCCTGGCGGGGCGATGCAGGTTCCCTGACACGGACCCGGTGCGGCAGCGCCGGGCGCTGGCGGGGACGGGCGCGGTGTCCCTGCGGGTGCCGCTGGCCGCGGTGCTGACGAGCCGGGCCGCTGGCCGCGGTGCTGACGAGCCGGGCCGGGGGCCCCGGGGATCCCACGCAGCCCAGTCCGCGCTCTCCCGTTGGCCTCCGGTCCGGCTGAGCCCTCGGCAGGCTCCAGGCCCGGCTGTGCCAGAGCTCAGCCCCGATCCCGGCGGCAGCAGGATGCCAGCCTGATCCAGAGCCAGGGATCTCCCCCAGTGCCACGCAGGGAGGCACTCACAGGGTGACTGATGGCCCTGCCCGTCTCTCAAGGCCCTCATCCCTCTCCACTACCACGTGGAGATGGTAAACTCTCCAACAGGTTGGACAAGCTCTGTCTTCCTGGCAGTTTTCACCCTGTTCATCCCAGCACCCTCGTAGTCTGTGCAATGTTTGTGGTGACAGGCTCTCAGACCCCGGCTTTCTTCTCTCTCCCTGCGTCAAATCCGCCCCCCAGCACTGCATCATCGCTGGCTGTGGGTGACAAACCCCGCCTGAACAGAGTGACTTCTCTGCCAGTGACGTATCCTGTGAAATGTGCACCCTGGAGTGGATTCGGGAGACTGAAGCACTTTGACCTTTGCTTTTGTCAGGTTTTCTCCCACCCGCTAGGGAGCTGGCACTCCTCTGCTGGGAGATGCTTCCCCACGGGAGAGCAAAGGGGGGCTGCAAATCTGGGCCCTTCCTGGGGGATCCCAGAGCCAGGACGGTTGTACCAAGTGCTGAACAATCCCGATGATGATGTGCTTGGCCCACTCATGCAAACAGTGAGATGACAGGGAGACGAGAAAAGGACAAATCTCTGCTCTCCTGCTGCTTTGGAGTGGCCAAAAAGCATGTGGAGGTGTGCATGGAGCTGCTGGAACATCGGGGGGTCTGTGCTGATGCCTCCAAGGCAGACAGCTTTGTGTTTGCTGTCTCTGGGTTGGGAGGGCCTGGGGAGTGCTCTGGGTGTCCCTGCACTCGGCAGCTGTGATCTCCAGGGGCTGTGGGAGCTGCACTTTGGACATCAGAGCAACGTGGGCTCAGTCCCAGGCTGCAGGACCTGCGGGGCTGCCTGGCTGCAGGCTGGGCCTTTCCTGTGGCACAGGAGAGGGGTCCCAGCGCTGCCCCTCGGTGCCAGAGACAGCAGCTGCTGGGCCACTCCCCTGCCCAGCCTGTGCCCCCAGGCCCCTTCTCCATACTGGGGTCTTTCCCCAAGGACGGTTCTGTGCCTGGAGGTTGTAGGACCCCCAAATCCTGGCCTGCTCGTTTTCCCAGAGAGAAATGCCTGCCTGGCTTCTCCCCACCGCTGCCCAGATCCACCTGTGCCCAGAGGTTCAAATCCCTGTCCATCTTCCTATTTGCAGTGACTTTCCAGCTCACTCAAGGTTCGGGATTTCCATGCTCTGGACAGGCAGCCTGAGCGCCCCGGGCAGGGGGGACCTGGCTCAGCTTTCCGAGGCAGGAGAGGGAAAGCTGCTGAACCTGCTCAGCCCTCCCGAGCTCGGCCCCGGGCACCAGCCGAGCCCTGAGCTGGTTGGATGCGGTGCCAAAACCTCCTGCTGGCTGCATGTGAGTCCGGCGGCTTGTCAGCATCTGTCTCCTCCTGTTACCGTCCCCTCGGGCTCCCGAGGCCCAGGGCTGCCCCTCTGCCACCACCTGCCCTCTCCCCGGGGGCAGCCAGCGTGCCGGGCGGCTCTGCCTGCGGGCTCGGTGCCGGAGCCACCTGCTAATTATCTGTTTGGATTTGTGCTCTGTGGCTGTGCGAGACACCCCGGTGCACGTTCTGTTTACTTCCCTAATTGCTGCCAAGCGCCGAGCCGCTGGTTTTAAGTTTCTCTCTCCTCTCCCCTCCCCTTCTCCTGCTTTCAAGCGAGTTTAACACATGTCCAAGCACCGGCGGCCCATCTCGGCTGTCGGGCAGCGTGAGCGGAGGCAGCGGCGGCTGCATCCAAGCCGGGAGCGGCGCCAGGCTGTCTGCACAGGGCTGGGCTGGTCCCCGGGGGCTGCAGCTTGCCGGGACGCTGCCACCGAGCCGGGCTGTCTGCTGGCACCTCCACTGGCACCACGGCAGAGGCTGCGGCAGCTCCCACCAGCCCCGTCCCACGGCCCCGCCGTGCCGGGAACGGTGTCCTCGGAGATGCCACGTGCTGTGCATCCCGTGGGGTTTCCAGCTGTGCCGCTGGCACCTGACTGCGCTTCTGAGCTCTTTTTCGGGTGGCTGCTCCCTCCCTGGCTGCTCCAGGAGAGCTGGATGAGGCAAGGGTGCTGTGAGAGTGACAGGGACAGGCTGGGGGCAGCAGGGGATCCAGGCTGCATCCTGCTCCCAGGCTGCAGGGAGCAACCTCAGGGACCAGGGGTATCAGCCATGAGCAGGATGCTCCTCTCTTGGTGCCCCTCCATCGGGGCTTGACTTTCTCCATCCCAGATCAAGCAGCTATAAAAATTCCCTGCTTTAATATTGGGTCTGCAAGGAGCTGGCAGGGAAGAAGCTCCTCAGTTCCCATCACTGATGGATGGATGGATGGATGGATGGATGGATGGATGGATGGATGGATGGATGGATGGATGGATGGATGGATGGATGGATGGATGGATGGAGGGATGGAGGGATGGATGGATGGAGGGATGGAGGGATGGATGGAGGGATGGATGGAGGGATGGATGGAGGGATGGAGGGATGGAGGGATGGAGGGATGGAGGGATGGAGGGATGGATGGAGGGATGGATGGATGGAGGGATGGATGGATGGATGTGCCAACCACCCCTCGGGGCTTCAGGGCCAGGTCCCTGTGCCCTGCTGCATGCACTGGAAGTTGCATTCCCATGTTTCAGCTCCTTGTGCCCCCAGGGGCTGCCAGGATCAGCTTTTTTGGCAGGGATTGGCACGGCCCTGGCACACAGGGTGCAGGCAGGGCAGGCAGCAGTTGGGCAGGGCCCTGCGTCAGGTCCTGGCTGGGGTAGGGGGAGGGGGCTGAGCCCCCATCAATAATTCACCTCCATATTTATAGAGGGAAATGCGTTGAATAATGGATGGCGGGTGCGGCGGGGCCGTTGGGAAGCCGGCCTTGCTGCCACTGCAATATTTATTGGCCTGGTTTGCCAGGTGCTGCCCGGCTGCCTCGAGGCTCCACCAGGATCGGCAACGCTCCTGGCTGGCACGGGCTCACTGCTGAGTGCCCGGCTGGCACGGTGAGCACAGGCAGCTCTGCTCCTCTGCCTCTGCCTCCTCTCCCCTCCATGAAAATGTGCTAAGGGCTGGAGCCCCTCTGCTCT
The DNA here is from genome assembly GCA_013397795.1 of Orthonyx spaldingii. NCBI lineage: Eukaryota > Metazoa > Chordata > Aves > Passeriformes > Orthonychidae > Orthonyx > Orthonyx spaldingii. The sequence goes on along the minus strand of VZTJ01002935.1, from coordinate 21,993 downwards.
GGAGTGAGGCTGGGAGAGCTGGGGGTGCTCACCTGGAGAAGAGAGGGATCCAGGGAGAGCTCAGAGCCCCTTGCAGGGCCTAAAGGGGCTCCAGGAGAGCTGGAGAGGGACTGGGGACAAGGGGTGGAGGGACAGCACACAGGGAATGTCTTTCCACTGCCAGAGGGCAGGGATGGATGGGATATTGGGAAGGAATTGTTCCCTGTGAGGGTGGGGAGGCCCTGGCACAGGGTGCCCAGAGAAACTGTGGCTGCCCCTGGATCCCTGGCAGTGTCCAAGGTCAGGTTGAACTTTGGGGCTTGGAGCAGCCTGGAACAGTGGGAGGTGTCCCTGCCCATGGCAGGGGGTGGCACTGGAGGAGCTTTGAGGTCCCTTCCAACTCAAACCAGTCTGTGGATCCTCCATCTCCCATCAGCCTTGCTGGATTCTAGGCTCAGAGAGGGATGTGAATGTCCAGGGACAAATCCCCATCCATTCCTCATCACTGGGGGATGCCAGGGCCGTGCAGCTTCTGGGAGGACCCTGCTCTGTGTCCCAGACGTGTCCCCTCTGTGGCTGTGCCCAGCAGCCCTGCACCACCCAGTCCCATGTGCCACCCTGCTCAGGGACCCCCAGGATCTCCCTCCTCACTGGTGCCACCTCCTCCCCCAGCCATGGCCACCCTCCCAGCAGAGCCACAGCCCCTCATCCCACCCCCTGTGTTACAGAGAGACCTGTGGAAGATGTCGAACCCGAGAAACGGCGACACCAAGCCCCCATGTTTGCCCCGCAATGGACTGGTGAAGATCCCCACGCAACCCAACGGCCTCGGCTCCGCCAGCATCACCAAAGGCACCCCCGCCGTGAAAAACCGCCTGTGCCAGCCTTCCTCCGTGCCTGCCATCCTCAGCCCGGCCTTAGCGCACCGCAGCGACCTGCCCATCCCCAGCCTGGCCTCCCCGCTCTCCCTGGCCACTCTGGCCAGCGTCTCCTCCCCTCCCGGCGCTTCCTTGGTGGGACTGAACGCGAGCGAAGGCTCGGACCAGCCCTCTCCAGAGCGGCTGCCGGGCTCACCCTCGGAAAGGCAGCTGGCGGTGGACGAGAAGATCCTCAACCGCCTGTTCTGGTACTTTTCAGCGTGCGAGAAGTGCGTGCTGGCGCAGGTGTGCAAGGCATGGCGGCGGGTGCTCTACCAGCCCAAGTTCTGGGTGGGCTTGACGCCCGTCCTGCACACCAAAGAGCTCTACAACATCCTGCCTGGTGGAGAGAAGGAGTTCGTCAGCCTGCAGGGCTTCGCCGTCCGCGGCTTCGACGGCTTCTGCCTCGTGGGCGTCTCCGACCTGGACATTTGTGAGTTCATTGACAACTACCCCCTCTCCAAGAAGGGCGTCAAGTCCATGAGCCTTAAGAGGTCGACCATCACAGATGCGGGGCTGGAGGTAGGTGACCCTGCTGAAGTGACTGGGGTGGCAGAGATGTCCTGGTGGCCTTGGGGACACACACAGAGCTTTCACTGGTGACAGGGAAGGAGCTGGCAGGTGGCACGGCCATCCCACAGGTGCTGGCAGGCCCTGCCCATGCTCTGGGCGGTGGGATGGGCGCAGCCCGTGCAGGCAGGGATCAGGAGGCTGTCGGGGGCTTCACCCCTGCTGCACTTGGGTGCTGCCAGGAAGGCACAGCCAGGGGAGGTGGATGTGCTGCTGGGCATGGATGTGGCAGCGGGTGACAAGCAGGGCTCTGGGAATGGCACATTCCCACTTGGCTGGCTGCTCCTCAACATGGGGGTCACCCAAGCAAGGGGCTGAGGGTCAGATAGAGATGGGGCACTTCAGGGGGCCAGGCAAGGTCCCCACCAAGATCTTTTCCCTGTGCCATGGCCAAACACAACACCAGCTGCTCCGCGGGCACATCTCACCCGAGCAGTTCCTGTGCTGGCAGCAGGCATCAGTCCCGACCCCGCCAACAGCACCTGGGACAGTGCTGGGGCTGCACCCAGGGGTCCCTGCCTGTCCCCTCCCACTCTCCACTGATGCTGGTGTGTCCTAAGGCAGGTGCTGAACCCATGCCAGGGAGGTCCCGGGGAGAAGACTGGACTCAGGCAATACTGAGAGCAGCGGGAAGAGCCACGGGGGGCTCAGAGGGAGCTGGGGCGCAGGAATGCCCGGGGGTGGGTGGCAGTGCCCAGCACTGACCCCCTGCCCCTCGGCAGGTGATGCTGGAGCAGATGCAGGGCGTGGTGCGGCTGGAGCTGTCGGGCTGCAACGACTTCACGGAGGCCGGGCTGTGGTCCAGCCTCAACGCCCGCATCACGGCGCTGAGCGTCAGCGACTGCATCAACGTGGCCGACGACGCCATCGCCGCCATCTCGCAGCTCCTGCCCAACCTCACCGAGCTCAACCTGCAAGCCTACCACGTGACGGACACGGCGCTCGCCTACTTCACCGCCAAGCAGGGCTACACCACCCACACCCTGCGCCTCAACTCCTGCTGGGAGATCACCAACCACGGCGTGGTCAACATGGTGCACAGCCTGCCCAACCTGAGCGTCCTCAGCCTCTCGGGCTGCTCCAAGGTGACGGACGACGGCGTGGAGCTGGTGGCCGAGAACCTGCGGAAGCTGCGCAGCCTCGACCTGTCCTGGTGCCCTCGCATCACCGACATGGCCCTGGAGTACATTGCCTGCGACCTGCACAAGCTGGAGGAGCTGGTGCTCGACAGGTAAAGGGCCATGCTGAGCCGTGCCGAGCCGTGCTGAGCCATGCCATGCCATGTTGAGCCAGGCCGGGCCATGCCATGCCATGCTAAGCTATGCCAAGCCAAGCCATGCCATACCATGCTGAGCCATGCCATGCCATGCTGAGCCATACCATGCCATGTCAGGCCATGCTGAGCCATGCTGTGCCATGTCACCCCATGACAAACCATGCCGTGCCAAGCCGTGCCATGCTGAGCCACGCTGGAAGCAGAGGGTGCAGCATGGGGGCCATGGTTTGGGGACATCCACGGGTGACCAGCTGGCCCTGACACCCCATGTCCCGGCAGGTGCGTGCGGATCACCGACACCGGCCTCAGCTACCTGTCCACCATGTCGTCCCTGCGGAGCCTCTACCTGCGCTGGTGCTGCCAGGTAGGTGTGGAACACGGCTGTGCCCGCCCTGGCTCAGCACGGCAGGGAGGGCATGGTGGCACCTCCCTGGGGATGGGCCATGAGCTCAGGGTGGACTCCCAGGGCTGGCTGGAGACCCCAAGACTCGGTGCCAGGAAGCAGAGAGCTTCCGGAATGCAGCAGGGCTCGGCCCTGGCACCCTGCCCCTGCGTCCTGCCCCAGCACTGTATCCCCACACCCTGTACCCTGCTCCAGCACTCTGCTCCAGCACCAGGCTCCCTGCCCTGGCTCCCTGCTCCCTGTCCCACAACCCAGACCCAGCACCCCGGCGCTGCACCCCAAATCCTGCCCCGGCATCCTGCTGCACCATCCCACATCCTGCTCAGGCTCCCTGCCCCAGCACCCAGCTCCCTGCACCCTGTGCCATCACACAGTTCCCTGCCCCGGCACGCAGAGCCAGCACACTGCCCCAGCATCCTGCACCCTGCTCCAGGTTCCCAGCCCTGGCACACCCAGTTCCCTCTCTCAGCTCTGCAGTGCTGACCTCGGTGCTGTGATTCTCCCCACTGTCCCCTCTCATCCCCACCCCATCTTCTTTCCCAGGTGCAGGATTTTGGCCTGAAGCACCTCCTGGGCATGGGCAGCCTGCGCCTGCTCTCGCTGGCTGGTGAGACCCTCACCCTGCTACGGGACCCCACGGGGCTGGGGAGGCACAGCGCAGGGGACAGAGAGAGCCCTGGGGACAGAGAGAGCCCTGGGGACAGCCAGCACCCCCCAAGCCAGCAGGCACCCGCACCCAGCCCAGCTTGTGGGGAAACATCCACGGCTGGGCTCTTGGGGTGCTGTGTTTTTTGGGGTGGTGGTGTTTTGGGAGCTATGTTTTTGGGATTCAAGTTTTTTGGGGTGTTGGTTTTTGAGGGGCCGTTCTGGGGGACACTCTTTTTTGGGATGCTGTTTTTGGAATATTGGTGCTTTGGGATGCTGGGCTTTTAGGTTAATGTTCTTGGGGTGCAGGGGTTTTGGGGTGTTGGTTTTTTTGGGTGTTGGTGTTTTGGAACAATATTCTTTAGCATGTTGGTTTTTCTGGGTTCTGGTGAGGTTTTTGGGTGCTAATTGTGATGGTCTTGGTGCTTTGGGGTGCTGGTGCTTTGGGGTACTGGTTTTTGTGTGCATTTTGAGTGCTGGGTTTTTTGGAGGCTGACATTTTGGGTGATTTTTTTTGAGTGTTGGGATTTTTGGGGTACTTTTTTCTTTAGCATGCTGGTTTCTTGGGTTCTGTCTTTTGGGTGTGCTGAGGTTTGAGGTGCTGGGTTTTGAGGTGCTTTTCTTTTGGGTTTGGGTGCGTTTGTGGTGCTGGGATTTTGACGTGCTGATCTTTGGGAGTGCTCTTTGGGGGGACTTCGGTGTTTTGGGATGCTGGTGCCTTTGAGATGCTATTTTTTGGGATGCTGTTTTTTCGGGGCGCTGGTGTTCTGGGCTGACAGTGACCCCATCTCCTTGCAGGCTGCCCCTTGCTGACCACCACGGGGCTGTCGGGTCTGGTGCAGCTGCAGGAGCTGGAGGAGCTGGAACTCACCAACTGCCCCGGGGCCACCCCGGAGCTCTTCAAGTACTTCTCCCAGCACCTCCCGTGCTGCATGGTGATCGAGTAGCGCCGGACCCGGCCGCCCGCTCCCGCGCCCAACCCCGGCCGCCACCGCCTACCCCATCTCCCTCCGGCTGCTGGGGGCTCCGAGAGACGCCCCCGATTCCAACCGAGCCCGGACATCCCCCGCATCGACGCCCCCGAGGGACGCGGGGCTCCGGGGGGAGATGGGGGAAGGCGTCGCCCCCGGCCGGAGCCCTCCCGGGTACCGTGTAAATTCCCGCCCCGCCGCCGCCATCGCCCGTGCTCCTCCCGGTGTCCTGCCAATCCCTTCCGGACAGACGAACGGACATCACGGAAGCCCAAAGTGGGAAGGCGACCCTGCGTGACGCCCCCCGGCCGCGCCCTGCTCCCCCCGCTCCGCTGCCGAGCGGGCACACGGCCCCGGCACCACGGATGCTCCTGGGGACCGAAGGATGCTCCCCGGGATGGGCGAGAGGAGGATGCTCATTTTTGGGTGGCGGCGGAGGCTGGACGGGTCCCCTGGCGCCCCCGGAGCGTGTCACCGAGCCCACCCCCCGCCCGTGCTGCGCGTCCCCTCCAGCCTCCAGCCCCCAGCCCTGCCTTCGGGGCGCTTTCTCCCGGTGAATAGGATGTCCCTCTCCGCCCGCCCGCCGCCCTCGCATGCTCGCTTGCTTCAGTCTCGTGCTACGGCAGGTTTCGAGGTACCCGGGGGGACGGTGACAAGTGACAGCCCCCACTGAGCCCCTCCACACGGCTTGGCCCCGGCCGGATCCTGCCCCGGCAGCCGGGCTCTCCTGGCGAGCGGCCCCCGCCGCCCTGGGGACCCCAGCGCACCCCGTGGGGCTGCGGGGGTGGTGCCAACGCCGAGGAGCGACCCATCCGTCTGGGATGGGACATCCCGGGGGACCAGGGCCGGGTCTGAGCCACCACGGCAACGCCGGCAGCACGCAGAGACGACAGGAGGTGGCACCCAGGACACACTGCCACTGCCACTGCCACCGCTCTTCCAGCCGAAAAGCCATCGCCCCGATGCCGGCGGGGGGCCGGGGGCACCCCTGGGCTGAGCCAAGATGGGACCGAGCCGGCGCGGGGCTGGGGTACCCACGGGGACCCAGTGCGGGAGGGGCTCGGTGGCTGCCCCCGGGCATTGACCGCCGCCACACCGGCCCTGGGCGCAGTGTGGGCATGGACACGGGCACGGGACGGGCACGGACACGGACACGGGCATGGACACGGACACGGACACGCTTTCGGTTTGTTTTGCCTTTGTACCGGCCGGGAAGGAACTGCTGCACCAACCGCCGCCTCCGCTCCCTCCTTTGTCCGAAACGCCCCTTTCTGACCCCAAATTGCCACAAGGACCCTCGTGGCCCTGGAAGGGGGTTTGGGAGTCCCTGGGGTGGCACTGCTGGGGCCCGGAGCACCCTGGCACGGGGGTGAGGGGCTGCCTGCACCCCCAAACCCACCAGTGCCCCTGGACACGGGGGCCAGGCAGGACAGTGGCACACAGAGGGTCCCCCCATCCCTGCAGGTGACAGCAGCACTTCTGGGGTGCCGTAACTCTGCGCAAGTCCCTGGTCGCAGGTTGCACAGACAGCCCCAGCATCGCCCCCATACCTCCTCTGCATTCCCCGTGGCAGTGCACCCCACACCCCCCCCACCCCCCTCCCCTGCGCACCCCCGTGTCCCTGCAGTGCCACTCT
>VZTJ01002935.1:0-14380 GCA_013397795.1 Orthonyx spaldingii | reverse complement strand
AAGGGGCTCTGAGGGAGTTATAGGGTGGGAGGGGCCTCTGCGGGAACGCTGAGTGGGCTCTGAAGGGTTGGAGTGGGCCCTGAAGGGGCTCTGGGCTAGGAGCGGGCCTTGCAGAGGGGGAAGTGTGGGGTGTGAGGGGTCCTGGGGGGCTGTGGGTCAGAAGGAGGGGGATGTGAGTGTGAGGGGGGTGTGGGTCAGGAGAGGGCCCTGATGGAACGGGAGTGTGCGATATGAGGGGCTGGGGGGCTCTGAGTGGCCTCAGGGGTGAGAGGGGACCCGAAGGGACTCAGAGAGTGGGAAGGGGCCCTGAGGAAGTGGGAGTGTGAGGTATGAGGGATCTGTGGGACCTGGCAAGGGACAGGTAGAGGGCCTGGAGATGGCAGTGCTGTGGCAGGAGCTCAGCCTGGCTCTGGAGGACATGGCCTGTGGGACTCTGTGACCCCTCGAGGAAGCCTGGAGTAGCTGCTGCCCCCTCTCTGCCAGAGCAGATGGGTCATCCCCTGGTTCTTGCAGGCTTTGGGGCTCCGGGTGCCCCACAGAGGTGACCGTGGCCTCAGTTCACCCCACCCCGTGCTGCTCATCTCAGCCACAGCGCTGCACTTGACCTACATTATCAGCAACAGCGAAACATCTCAGGGTGTGGCCGAGGAGGGAAGGAGGAACCCAGAAAAGGTTTTCAGGAACTCCCTGAGAGGGAGCCAGAGAAGGCAGCAGGAGGACACCCCGGAGAGGGACTGTGTCTCCCTCCCCACAGGCAGCTCTGTGGCCTCTCACCTCCACAGCCCCGTTGATGCAGCCACAAAAAGCCGCGGCTGGAGCCACCAGGGCCCGGCAGGAGCCGCGGAAGCCCAACCTGTCCCTGCCCAGCTCTGGCTGAGGTGGAGCAGGGCGGCCGCGTGAGCGTGCAGGCAGCCTGCCGGAGAGGGGACAGCACCCCGAGGACAGCCATGGAGAAGATGGCCAGGGTCACCACTGCCCTGGGAGGCAACACGCTGACCGGCCGCACCATGTTCTGCCACCTGGACGCCCCCGCCAACGCCATCAGCGTGTGCCGGGACGCTGCCCAGGTGGTGGTGGCCGGACGCAACATCTTCAAGATCTACTCCATCGAGGAGGAGCAGTTCGTGGAGAAGCTGAACCTCCGCGTGGGCCGCAAGCCCTCCCTGAACTTCAGCTGTGCCGACGTGGTGTGGCACCAGATGGACGAGAACCTGCTGGCCACCGCCGCCACCAACGGCGTGGTGGTCACCTGGAACCTGGGCAAGCCCTCCCGCAACAAGCAGGACCAGCTGTTCACGGAGCACAAGCGCACTGTCAACAAGGTGTGCTTCCACCCCACCGAGGTGTACATGCTGCTCAGCGGCTCCCAGGATGGCTACATGAAGTGCTTCGACCTGCGCAAGAAGGACTCTGTCAGCACCTTCTCGGGTACAAACGTGGCTCTTGTTGTCCTGTTTCCCTGGGGGGAAGCAGAGTTTGGGAACTTTGTCCTTTCCTTGCTTGTCCCCTTACCCTCAAGAGAGGCAGAGTTTGGGAGCTTTGTCCTTTCCTTACTTGTCCCCTCACCCTTAATGGGAGGCAGGGGTTGGGGGCTTTGCCCTTTCCTTGCTTGTCCCCTTACCCTCAAGAGAGGCAGAGTTTGGGAGCTTTGTCCTTTCCTTACTTGTCCCCTCACCCTTAATGGGAGGCAGGGGTTGGGGGCTTTGCCCTTTCCTTGCTTGTCCCCTTACCCTCAAGAGAGGCAGAGTTTGGGAGCTTTGTCCTTTCCTTACTTGTCCCCTCACCCTTAATGGGAGGCAGGGGTTGGGGGCTTTGCCCTTTCCTTGCTTGTCCCCTTACCCTCAGGAGAGGGTTGGGGGCTTTGCCCTTTCCCTTGCCCAGGAGGAGGGTTTGCTCAGGGTGTGATGCCCAAAGCAGGCAAAGAAGGAACTGAGAGGCATTTTGGTGCCTTTTTTTGCCTGTCAGCCGTAGCTGGGTCTGTGTGGGAGGTGGAAGACAGTCACAGCTCTCCTTGCTACCCCTTCTCTCTGCGCCAGGGACCCCCATGGCTCTTCCAGCGGGGTTTTAGCTTTGCTGGCGCTCTCACCTCATGTCCCCTACCAGGCCAGTCGGAGAGCGTGCGTGACGTCCAGTTCAGCATCCGGGACTATTTCACCTTCGCCGCCACCTTTGAGAATGGGAATGTGCAGCTGTGGGACATCCGCCGGCCTGACCGCTACGAGAGGATGTTCACGGCCCACAATGGGCCCGTCTTCTGCTGTGACTGGCACCCGGAGGACAGGTCAGTGTGGGGCCAGGCCTTGCAGGACAAGAGAGGCCCTAAAAACAGGATTGGGATTTTGCAGGGGAAAGCGTGGTCTGTGACACCCTGTCCCCTTGTGTCGGGGGCTGGGATGTTGCTGGAAAATAGGAGTGATTATTGCTTTGAGCATTTGAGGTGGTGTAGGAGTGTTTTGGGTTTGTTCTTTGATAAATTAGGGGGTTTTGAGGCACTGGGTGTCTTATGGTTGGGTGTAGCAGTGTCACGCCAGCCTGTTGCTCCAGTGCTCAGCTTGAGGAAGGTACTGCTTGGCTGCTCTGGGATACAGCTCGTTTGTGTTCAGTCACATTTCCCTCCTGCCTTTCCTGGGAGATGGCTGGGAAGGATCTGCAAGCAGCTGTTACGGTGTGCAGGTCCCTCTTCACTCCCTGCCAGGCAGTGTTGCCACTGCTCTTGATCTTAGAGAGGCACTGAAATACATTCCAAATGGCCTTTTCTTCTCTGCTGTGCCTGGCGAGTGGAAAGCAGGGCCAGAGGGAACTGGTCTGACTGGGATGTGGCTCTGAAGGCGCAGGGCCATAAATGGGGGCGGGAGGAGGGTGTTGCCTGACCTGGTTGTTGGAGAGTGGAGGTGTCACGGGAGGATGGGATTGCAGCCCAGCTGCCTCCCTGCAGCGTGGACGTGGTCACACCATGCTATGAGCTGGGAACAGAGAGCTGAGCACCCACCCATCCCTGCCCCAGGGGCTGGCTGGCCACGGGTGGCCGGGACAAGATGGTGAAGGTGTGGGACATGAACACCACACGGGCCAAGGAGATCTACTGCGTGCAGACCATCGCCTCGGTGGCGCGGGTGAAGTGGCGCCCCGAGTGCAAGCACCACATCGCCACCTGCTCCATGATGGTGGACCACAACATCTACGTGTGGGACGTGCGCCGCCCCTTCATCCCCTCGGCCATGTTCGAGGAGCACAAGGACGTCACCACGGGCATCGTGTGGCGGCACCTCCACGACCCCTACTTCCTGCTCTCGGGCTCCAAGGACAGCACCCTGTACCAGCACATCTTCAAGGACGCCAGCCAGCCCATAGAGCGCGCCAACCCCGAGGGGCTGTGCTACAGCCTCTACGGAGACCTGGCCTTCGCTGCCAAGGAGAGCCTCATCTCCTCCGACTCCAACCGCAAGCCCTACATCGGGGACCGGCGCCACCCCATCTTCTTCAAGCGCAAGCTGGACCCCACAGAGCAGTTCGAGTACATCTCGTCCTCCAGCGCCCTCAGTGTGTTCGAGACGGACGTGGAGAGCGGCAGCATGGACTGGTTCGTGCACACGGCCAAGCAGTACGCGCTGGCCGGCCGGCCGCTGGCCGAGCTCTGCGACCACAACGCCAAGGTGGCCAAGGGGCTGGACCGCAACCAGGTCAGCTGCGGGATGGGGGGGCTGCAGGGGGCTGCAGCTGGGAGGGGCTGACAGGGACTGTGTTCCACGCAGGTGGCTCAGACGTGGACGATGCTGAGGATTATCTACTCCAGCCTCGGCACCGTGTCGTCCACAAACCTCAACCACAGCATGGGGAAAGGCAGCGCCGCCCTCCCACTGATGAACAGGTATGGGGGGTGGGAGCTGCAGGGAGTGATGAGATGGCTGGGATAGCTCTGTGAGTGGGGGAGTGGAAACAGCTCCTTGGCTATGATGGGGTTATAGAATCGTGTCATGGAATCATGAAATGGCTTGGGTGGGAAGGGACTAACGCTGTCCTGGGGCAGGGTGTGGGGTGGGTGGAGCTTCTGCTTTTACCAGGACGGTCTTGGAGGTTCCGAAGGACCTCTCTGGCCAGTACTGCCGGGTACTGAGCAGATAATTCTGTCCTCTACCCCAGCCGATGTTCTGGCAAGTATCCACCTCCCCCCAGCTGATGGCTCGAGCATTACCAGGGTTAATCAGAGGGCTCAGTCGCATGGAGTTCCAGAAGCATTTTATTCCTGAAGGGGTCCAGCAGCGAAAGAGGCCGAATGGCCTTGGGAGACCCTTGTTATAGGGTCTGGCCAGGGGGCAATGGGCACAGGGGAGGAGAGGGAGGCGGGGGAGTACAGAGAGAGCAAGTGATAGGGTCAGGGGACAGGTTGCGATTAACATATCCAGGTAAGATAACTCAGGGAGAAACCACTTCATCTTCCAGGGGTGGTTTCATACAGCAGAGTTATCCCACCAACGTTCCGGGGTGGGCTGAGCAACCCCAACAAGGGACCTTAAAGCTCATCTCATTCCAATCCCTGCCGTGGACAGGGACACCTTCCCAGGCTGCTCCAAGCCCTGTCCAACCTGGCCTTGGACACTGCCAGGGATCCAGGGGCAGCCACAGCTTCTCTGAGCACCCTGTGCCAGGACCTCCCCACCCTCACAGGGAACAATTTCTACCTAATAACTAACCTAGCCCAGACACAGGGAGCGAGCAAGGACAGATCTCCCTCAGCCTCAGGCTGTGCTGGTTTGCAGGTTGGCATTGCTTGAATGCAGCCATTTCCCATGTTGGTGTGAGAAGTGAGTGCGCAGCCTGGCCTTGAGCTGTGCAGCCTCACACACTGCTCCCTTCCCTCCTTCACCCGAAGTTTGGCCTGTGGTGGGGCACAGGGCTGGGACCAGCTCTGCAGTTACAGAACTCATGAATCACACAATCTCTAAGGTTGGAAAAGCCGCCTGAGATCATTCCCCCAGCAGCACTGCCAAGGCCACCATTAAACTATGTCCCTAAGCACCACATCTACATGATTTTGAACATCTCCAGGGGTGAAGCCTCCACCACTGCCCTGGGCAGCTGTGCCAGTGCCTGACCACCCTTCCCATGAAGAAATTTTCCCAATATCTGAACCTGAACCTCCCCTGGCACAACTTGAGGTTGTTCCCTCTCCTCCTGTCCCTGTTCCCTGGGAGCAGAGCCCGACCCCCCCCCGGCTGCCCCCTCCTGCCAGGGAGTTGTGCAGAGCCAGAAGGGCCCCCCTGAGCCTCCTTTCCTTCCAGGCTGAGCCCCTTTCCCAGCTCCCTCAGCCGCTCCTGGTGCTCCAGCCCCTTCCCCAGCTCTGTTCCCTTCCCTGGACATGCTCCAGCCCCTCAATGTTTTTCCTGTCATGAGGGCCCCAAAACTGACCCCAGGATCTGAGGTGAGGCCTCAGCAGTGCCCAGGGCAGTGATGGTGACCAAGGACTGGGGATGGAGAAGGTGTCTCCTGGCTGGAGCCGGAGCTGCCGGTGTGCAGAGGTTTTCTTCTGGAGCCTTTCCAGAGGCTCCAGAAGAGGGAGAGCACAGCCCAGCTCTGCTAGCAGCCTGCTAGCAGCCTGCCAGCAGCCCGTCATGGGCTGAGGAAGCAGGAAAACTTGTTTTTCCTCTTCTCAATGACATAAACGTGAGGGGTGAGGACTCCAAATTAGCTGTCAGAGCTCGCAGGGCCGGGTTCCCATGGTGAGTGACAGATCCTCGAATAACACCAAAGGAAACAAGCCCTGTCCTTGACCAGGCCCTGCTTGCAGCTGGGTGCCTGTGCTGCTGTCTGAGGCACGGCAGGCAGCAGCCTGGGGAGCTGGGCCCTGCTCCAACCCCAGCCCTTCCCTCTTCCATCCAAGGCCAAGCATGGTGATGCATAGCAAACAGCCAGGCACCTTGGAGCGAGGCAGCTCCTGCTCACCTGCTTCTCAGGGCAAGGAGATGGAGCCAAGGGCCTGCTCAGCACTGGAATTCTTCAGGGAGACCTTTGCAGTGCCACCAGGCTTGGAGGAAGGGCTGTGATCACTGTCACAATGTGTCTTTATTTTTAAGTCACACAGTGGGGACTGGTGGCTTCTGCCCATGAAGGGATATCACCATATCTCGTATTTCACCATTCACATTGCAACTGGACACCTGTACCTAGGCTGTTTGCTGGCTGGAATAGAAACTTTATACTCCTCCGACTGTTAAATTTGGCTTTTTGTCCCAGCTTTAACCTGAAGGATATCCCTGCTGGGCTGGGCAGTGAGTCCAGACTGGACCGCAGCAAAGGAGAAAGCCGCACAGAGAACATCCTCATGGATTCCTCCTCCACCCTGATCAACAACGAGGGTAACGTTCCTGGGCGGGCAGGCCCAGTCCCACAGCTCTTCCCTCCTCAGCCGTAGATAAGGGATAAACTGGGGCATTTATCCCGTGAACTGGGGTGGCTGGACATGCTGCAGCCCCAGGGTGGAGGACACCGAGCCCCAGGGTGCTGCACAAGGACAATTTTCCCCCATGACCTGGGGTGCCAGTGACAGTGGTGGCACCAGGAATGTGACTGTGGTGGGGACCTGAGCTGTGTGGCTCGGGCACAGCCTGGGGCAGGACACTGGGAGGTGGATCCAAGTGTGTGATGAGCTGATTTCTCTCTCGCTGGGCATGCAGACAACGAGGAGACAGAGGGCAGCGACGTCCCCGCGGATTATCTGCTGGGAGACGTGGAGGCAGATGAGGATGACCTGTACATGATGGACCACGAGAACCCGCACGGTGAGGGCACAGCTGCTGCTGGGAGGTGCTGTCTGTCCCAGCTGCACTTTCTCCTGCTCATTCCTGTCTCTCCTTACAGCTGAAGAGCAGGAATACAGCCTTCCCCAGGAAGCCTTCCCCCTGCGCCACGAAATCGTGGACAACCCCTCAGCCTTGGACCACCTGCAGGACAAGGCTGACTCCCCTCACGTCAGCGGCAACGAGGCTGAGACGGTGTCGCTGACCCCCGTGGAGTCCTTCTCGCTCATCTCCATCTCCCACTCGCTCTACGAGAACCGCCTGCCCTCCGACTTCTTCAGCCCCATCGTGCGGGACACGCTGCTGTTCTACGCCGAGCAGGGCGACGTGCAGACAGCTGTGTCCGTGCTCATCGTGCTGGGAGAGCGCATCCGCAAGGAGATCGACGAGCAGACGCAGGTGGGGATGCAGGGCATGCCGTGGTGTGTCCCAGAGGGGTGGGATCCTGCCTGGGCTCAGGGCACGTCCCTTCTCCTCCAGGTCTGAGCCAGCTCCAGGATTCCGGTACCCGGCCACCAGTCCTGGCAGGGCGGGGTCTGCAGGGCAGGATGGGGAAGTGACCTTGCCCTCTTGATTTGGGGAAGGATGCTGTTCCCCAGCGTTGCAGAGCTGTTCTCCCACTGCAGGGATCAGAGAATCACAGAATCCTGTAGATTGGAAAAGCCCTCTGAGATCATAGAGTCCAACCATTCCCGCAGCACTGCCAAGGCCACCCCTGACCCATGTCCCCAAGTGCCACATCCACACAGCTCTTAAATCCCTCCAAGGGATGGTGACCTCGCCACTGCCCCGGGCATGCTTGACCATCCTTTCCATGAAGAAATTCTCCCTAATATCCAAACTAAACCTCCTCTGGCACAACGTGAGGCCATTTCCTCTTGTCCTATCCCTTGTTCCCTGGGAGCAGAGCCCAATTCCCCCCTGGCTGCCCCCTCCTGTCAGGGACTTGTAGAGTGAGAAGGTCCCTCCTGCTCCTCCTTTTCTTCAGACTGAGCCCCCCCAGGGGTTGTTGCAGGGCTGGGATCCCAAGGGGGTTTCAGGGTGGCTGTGGAGGCTCAGCTGTCGGTGGCTGTCCCCAGGAGCACTGGTACACATCCTACATCGACCTGCTGCAGCGCTTCCAGCTCTGGAACATCTCCAACGAGGTGATCAAGCTGAGCACATGCCGTGCCATCAACTGCCTCAACCAGGCTTCCACCACCCTGCACATCAACTGCAGCAACTGCAAGCGGCCCATGAGCAACAGGGGCTGGATCTGTGACAGGTGAGGGGTCCCAGAGGGGCTTGTGGGGACAGGACGATGGGGTGGGTGCCCCTGTTCCCTCTTGTTGCCCTCCCCCGAGGGCTCTCCCTATCTATGCCCACCCGAATCTCCCCGTGCAGGTGTCGGCAGTGTGCCAGCATGTGTGCCGTGTGTCACCACGTGGTCAAGGGGCTCTTCGTCTGGTGCCAGGGCTGCAGCCACGGTGGCCACCTGCAGCACATCATGAAGTGGCTGGAGACCAGTTCCCACTGCCCCGCCGGCTGTGGCCACCTCTGCGAGTACACCTGAGCCCCCTGAGAGTACACCTGAGCCCCGCGGGGTGGGGCAGGGGGTGAGCAGGGTAGGCCACGTGTCCTGCCCGATCGCACGACCCTCCCTGTATTTATTTGTGTAAATAAGGGCTGGGGGTGCACCCCCTGCCCGGCCGTTTTTTACTGGATTAAAACAAACCAGCAGTTGAATCGAGCCGCGACTCTCGTCTGTGTTTCACATGGATGCAGTGTGCCCCGGGGGCCCCATGCCGCTGTCCCCTGGTGCCGGGAGGCCCCTCTAAGCCGTGCAGGGGGTCTCACTTTCCGCTGCCCCTTTAAGTTCGGCCTTTACCGGGACCCGTAGGGACGCGCTCAGCCAATGGCCGTGCGCTCCGTATGTCGCGGTGCATGCCGGGAATGGTAGTTCCGGTGTCTCCGGCGCCGGTCCCGATGGCGGCGCGGCTGCTGCCGCTGCTGCTGCTGGGCTGGGCCCGGCCCGGCGCCTGCACCGACCCTCGGGGCGGCGGCTGGTAAGGGCAGGGGCTGCCCCGGCACCGGCCCCTGGGCCGCTCCGGGTGCCGGTGCCGAGCGGAGCCTCCCGTTGCAGGCTGGCGGGCACGGTGCCGGAGGAGCCGCGCTGCACCGTGGAGCGAGCCGATGCCTCCCTCACCTACCCCCTCTTCCTGCAGCGGTACGGGGCACCGGGACAGGGGCCGGGGGACAGCGCCGGGGAGGGGCGGGGGGCCCTGGGGTCCCGCGGGAGAACCTGGAGGAAGGTGGTTGGGACCGATCCCGGTGCCCCGGGGGTGGTTTGGAGCCAGTCCCGGTGTCCCGGGGATGGGTCATTTCTGGCCCCCGTGCTCCGCCCGTGCGGGACCCCGCTGGATGCTCCCCCCCCAGGTTCGCCTTCTCCCGGCCGGTGATCCTCGGCGGGGTCACGGACAATTCGGTGAGTACCGGGAGGGGACAGAGGGTTCCGGGTGGGACACACCTCCGGTGCCCGGGAGCGGCGGCAGCATCCCGGCACCCTGCGCTCCGTCCCCCAGGCCTTCCGAGCCCTCTGCACCCGGGAGAAGCTGCTGGCGGCCTTCGGGCCCTTCCCGGTGCGGCTCAGCACGGCCAACACCTACTCGTACCGCAAAGGTGAGCGCGGGGCCGTCCCTGGCCGCGGGGGTGCCGCTTCCCCCGCTCGTCCCTCCGTTGCCCCGCTCACCCCTCCGTTCCCGCAGTGGATGTGCCCTTCCAGGAGTACGTGGAGCACCTGCTGAAGCCGCAGGACCCGGCCCGGCTGGGCAGCGGTGGGTAGCGCCGTCCCGCTCCCTGCAGCCCCCTCCCCTCGCCGGGCTCAGCCTCCCGTGTCCCCCCAGACACCCTCTACTTCTTCGGGGACAACAACTTCACCGAGTGGGGCCCCCTCTTCCAGCACTACGTGCCCCCTCCGTTCCGCATCCCGGGCACCAGCCCCGCCTACAGCTTTGGGGTCGCAGGTGGGTGCGGGATGGGGCGGGATGGGATGGGAGCCTGGGGATGGGATGGGGGGCTCTCCCCCGCACCAACCCCAGCTCCCCCAGCAGGCTCAGGCTCTGGCGTTCCCTTCCACTGGCACGGCCCTGGCTTCTCCGAGGTGATTTTTGGCAGGAAGGTGAGAACTGAGCCCTAGGGGAAGGACTTGGGGAAGGGGAAGAGAAACAAGCCTCTAACGGGTATCCCTGAGCACGGGGAAGGCCCCCTGGGCTGGGCTGGAGGGGAATCGGGAGGGGATGTGCCCCTGGTGTTTTCCAGCGCTGGTTTCTGTACCCGCCCGATAAAACCCCGCACTTCCACCCCAACGAGACGACGCTGGCCTGGCTCCAGCACACCTACCCCACCCTGCCACCGGCCCAGCGCCCGCTGGAGTGCACCCTGCGCCCCGGGGAGGTGAGTCCAGGGCTGGAGGGACCCCAGGAACCCCAGCTGGAGCCGTGGGACCCCACTGCTGTCTCCTGCAGGTCCTGTACTTCCCTGACCGCTGGTGGCACGCCACGCTCAACCTGGACACCAGTGTGTTCATCTCCACCTTCCTGGGCTAGGGCTGCGAGGGACAAGGACACGGCACCATCACCCCAGCCAGGGCAGCAGCTCCAGCTCCTGCCACCCTCAGGGAAAGGCAACTGGTATTGGGACCAACTGCCCGAGAAAGTTCTGGTTTTTAGTGGTCTTCACCCTCCCCTTGGGATTAAAGTTGTTCTACTGAAGCACACTGTGTGTTGCTGCATCCCCTGGGATGGCACCACTTCCCAAGGCAGGATATCCCCAGAAATGGCTGCCATGAACTGCTCCAGATCCTTTTCCATGTTTATTGCTGAATTTTTTTTATTCTTTTTATATATATATTTTTTTTTTTTAATGGACATTGGCAAACTTCCAGAGGGCACTCAAAAGCCAGGCAGGCCATCGGCCAACCAAAATGCTGGAATCTCAGTTGGATGTAAATCTGTTGGTTATTTTTTGTCGGGTTTTTAAGGGATTTCATTAAAAGGAACAAGAACATTAACCCAGATGGCTGTTCTTAGGGAACCACAGTCCCAGTGGGGAAGGGGAGGTGGGAACAGCCCCTTCCAGCCCTGGGCCAGTTGTTTTGTGGGAAAAGCCAGACGGTGAGTCGGCATCCCAGCAAGTGGCTGTTTACTGGGAAGAGGACCCAACCCTCGCCAGGCAGGATGTGGAAGGATGAGGAAACAACTCTAAACACAGGGAAGGATGGGGCTCCAGGTGCTCATCCCAGCAAGATCCCTGTGGCAATCCCTGGAGCGGGACGTGCTCTGTGGGGACTGTGGCTGCCCTGGCTGAGGGGTGGTGGACATGACGGTGAGGCCGCTGCCAAGGAGCCAGCATTCCAACCCCCAGGCAGCTCCTGGCGCTGGAGAGGGGAGCCAGGGTGCCCGCCTGGCCGCTGCGGCTCCTCGGGAAGGGGACGTGCTGCCCTCGCCCAGCGCCAGGCCTGGGGCAGCTGGGCCGAGGGAAACAGCCGGAGAGCAAGTAAGGCATGGTGCCAGCCCGGGGAGAGCTGGCTGTGCCAGGGCACCCGGGCAGGCCAGCGCCGCCCCCGGCCCCTCAGTAATCCTCCACCCAGCCGTTCTCCGAGATGAACGCATCTATCACCTCCTTCATGGCGAGGTTGGGGATCAGCTGGTCCTGGGTCAGGGGACTCCGCGTCACCGGGTCGAAATGACCCACGCGCTGCAGGGGAGGAGGCGCAGGGGAACCGGTTACTCCACGTGCCCGCGCTCAGCCCGGAGGCGCTGGTGGCTCTGAGGCGAGGCCAGTGCCACGTGGCATCTGCCCCGGCATCCGGGCACCAGGGAACAGGGAGAGCCCCCTCGGAGGGGCCTCCCAGGAGGATGAGGGCAGGTCAAGGTGCAAGACCCCTGCCAAGAGCCGCCTCCGCTTTGGGCAGGGCCTTGCAGGGCCTGCTCCGCAGGGAGCTGCCTGGGCAGGTAACCGGGACCAAACCCAAGGAGCCTTCAGAGCCCTGAGCTCAGCAAAGAGATTCAGCCTTCCCACCCGGGCAGGAGAGGACTTTGGGCAAGGTCCTGGGAAACCCCCCTGCCCCTGGCCTGGCAGTACCTGAAGATGCTCCTCAATGTCCTTCCTGTCGTAGGTGATCCCGCTGGGTGTGATGCAGGGCTCTCTCATCAGCTCAAAACTGATCTTCCCACACAGGTAGTCAGGGATGTCCCGCTTCTGGCTCGAGAGAGGCACAGCTGGGTCAGGAGAGTGGGCTGGGAGGTGGTGCTGGCTCACAGCAGGGAGCAGGGTACACAGCAGGTGTACAGGAGCACAGGCTGGGCCACACTCACCTTCCTCTTCTCATCCACTTGGGAGAAGAGTTCGTCCATGTCTGCCAGGTATTTGTCCTGAAAGAGAAGCCCTTGAGGACAAGGGATCCCCGGTGTGCAGGTCCCCAGGGAGAGCCTCAAAACCTCACACCTACGGGTGCTGTGGCAGGTCCTCGGTGGCCCCTCTGCCTGTGCAGCTCCTGGCTGAACCTGGCAGCAGTGATCCAGCTTAAAAATAACTTTCCTTTGTGGGTCTATTTTTGTCTGGGATTAGTCCCCAGCACCCAGACTCACATGTGGCCAGGAGCCACTTGTGTTCCCTCAGGGAACAACAGGCACAGCAAGTGTCACCGCTGCCAGGCTGGGACAAGAGGTGACAGAGCAGGGGAAGCCCCTGTCATGGGGGGACACAACAGCCCTGCAATGGTGGCTTGAGCCATGGAATGGCCATGCTGTGTCCCAAGGTCTCCCAGCTTTCACCTGCACAGCTGCAGCCCTGCAGCTTCCCTGGCTGCAGCAGAGCACGAGCATGGGGATGAGGATGGGATGTGGAAGCCCCCAGTCCCCCACTCACGTGTTTGGCCTCGATGCTGGCCAGCTGAACACGGCTCCGGCTCTCGTCCGTGTTTTCCTCCTGCTGAGTCTTTCGGCACTCCGCCAGCTCCCTGGAACAGAGTGGGAGACCAGGAGGATGGAGGAACTCTGTTGCTGCCTTCCCTGCTGCAGGGCTCTGCAGAGGCACCTCACACAGAGCTGTGACAGCCTGGTGGCACTAAGACAGCCTTTCCAGGTGCCCCGTTACCTCTCCTTCTCCGCCACGATCAGCTTGGTCAGGTGGGAGTGTAGCTCATTCTCCTGGTTGATCCGCTTCTCCTCGATGCTGTTCCAGCGTTTCTTCTTGGCGATGCGCAGCGCGCTGGGGATGTCGTCCCCAAAATTCAACCGCTGCTCCTTGGCGAGGTTGTAGGCTGAGGAGAGAAACGGCACCTCAGAGCCAGCAGCAGCGTCCCCGTGGCCAGGCCTGGCCCTTTCCCAGCAGACAGGAGCAGGGGACGGTGGCAGTGTGCCCACTCACCTCTCTGCAGGTTGGCAATGGCCTCATCGTAGTTTTCCATCTCCATCTGGCACTGGCCCAGGAAGAAGTGAGCCTTCACCGACTGCCCGTCCAGCTCCAGCGCGCGCTTGCAGTCAGCCAGGGCCTTGTCGTGCTGCTGCATCTTCAGGTAGCACAGGGCGCGGTTGGTGTAGTACACGGCCACCAAGGGGTTCCGGTTCTGCGGGGACAGGCCCATGTTGGTGGCGGCGGCAGGGCCGGGACGCGCTGGGCGACAGCCGGGCGACAGGCGGGTGACTCGGGGAGCCAGCGGCGCAGCGCTGTCACCCTGGGCAGGGAGAGCCGGCAGTGCCAGCAGGGGCGTGCACCCCGTGGGGAGGTGCTGGCATGGACTGGGGACAGGCCCCAGCCTGTCCCCATAGGGCAGCCTGTGTTCCTGCCCCCAGAGGGGACCCTGACTGTCCCAGGGTGGGTCTGCCCTACCCAGCACAGCCCAGGGACAGGGCAGGGTTCAGGGGAAACAGGCTCAAGGGTGGGGGCACTCCGGGGGTGGGTGTGGGGCAGTCCAGCTTGGAGTTGTGGGGAGACAGGATGGGCTGGGGGTGTCCAAGTCCAGGGAGGGTGGCTAGACCAGGCCTGGGGGTGGTAGTCCAGGTCCAGGAAAGGGGGAATCAGGCCCAGAGGTGGGGCCAGCCCCCCCAGGAGGGGCCAGACCCAGTGAGGAAACAGTATCCAGATTAAAAGGGTCCCATCTCAGGGGTATCTTGGCCAGCCCTGAAGAAGAACAGTGTCCAGACCAAGGTGGTACCCAGGCAGGGCTAGGGAGATGTCCGGGCTGGGGGGAGGCCCATCCTGCGGGTGTCAAGGCCAGAAGTGTGGCGGGGGTGTCCCATCCCTGGGGATCCCAACCCGGGGTTAGCCAGGCCAGGCCCGGGAGCGTGTCCGGGCCCAGGGAGGTCCCGACCTGGGGTCATCGAGGGCACGGGGGAGGCTGGTGTGTCCCGTCCCCGGGGGTACCCATGCCAGGCCCGCGGGGCCGGGGGTGCGGTGCTCCCATCCCGGGGCCGGTCCCGGGGGCCGGGGGCGCCGCTGGGACTCACGATGGCGCGGCCGTAGCAGGCGGCGGCCTCGGGGTACTTGCGGCCGCCGAAGAGCCGGTTCCCCTGCTCCTTGTGCTCCTGCGCGCTGTGGCTCTTCTC